>WBNM01000036.1:39134-69134 GCA_013399055.1 Ramphastos sulfuratus | reverse complement strand
AAACAGTTTCCAAGTGGAGAATGGAAGAACAAGCATGGCAGAAACGAAGAGAAAGGGGCATTGAAGGGCCAGTCATGTAAGCGGGCTGCTGCCTTATCACTGTAGTCTCTTACTAAATCCTGCTGCTAGCTATTTCCTGTGTGAACACGCTCTCCACTCCATGTGCACACTTTGCTACCTTCATACAACCTTAACTCAAGGCACTCACATTCCTAATGGAGAGATAAAAGCAGAGCACCTTCAAAAATAATGCACACCAAACAAAACACAAAACATTCCCAGCAGCATGGCCCTTAACCTCTTCTAAAGATCTTGTAGTAGCAAGAAAGGGCAGGTCTCAGTTTTCTCTATTCCTTTTCCTAGAGATTTCTCAATTAAAATTTTACAGATGGTTAAGGTGAAGCTATGCAACAAAGAGTGAAGTTTAGAGATAGCTGAGGAGGAGTATTGTGACCTTAAGGTGATAGGTTTGAAATGTTACTACTCTGCACACACTTACCTCACCTTTCTGCTGGAGGTGCCTTACCCTACAGTAACCAGGTGGAAAGAACAGCATGAAAGTTTCTGGTCTGTGTCAGTGTGAGAGTCACCCACATGAACTCAAGATGCCTTCAGCAGCAGTGCAGGCTAGACTGAAGAAAAACACTCCAAACGCTTCCCACAGTTAAGGGAGTTGCATCTTCAGCTGCAACTATGAGAGCTCAGAAACATGAATCTATCGACACCCTCAGCTACTTACATCATTAAACCATGGCAGCTAAAACAGGCATCTGGTGATGTCTTGAAATTGTGATTGCTTTGCATTATGATGTCTGAAACACAGACTGTTTGCCTCAACTAGCCTGGCTCCACAGCCAGTGGCTCTCAAGGGCACTATGTGATTAGCTGTCCCAGATTGCTGGCTTCTCCTTACAGCCAGATCAACCAGAGGACACCTGCTGGTGGAATCTCAGAGATACCTCAGCTGTACCAAACCCAGCCCTGTGCAATAAAACTCTTCTAAACAGAATAAAAGATTCTCTAGGACAGAATTTAAGCAGAGGCAGGTAGAGCAGATTTATATTTGACAGCTTACCAGACTAGAAGCAGTAACTTCACTATAGAGGAGTCCAAAAGGTACGATAAGGAAGTGCTCCTGCTCAGAATTTACTCTGGCCTAAGGGTAAAACAAGAGTACAATTTATTAGGACTATTTTATTAAAGCATACAGGAAGGCCCAAATCCATGAAAGTTACTTTTACTTATTACATGCTACATGCCTGTAACATGCAATATGACTTTCCTGCAAGCTATGACTGATAACAAACAGCACAGTTAGCAAACTCGTGGTGAACAAACCCAGATGCCAGAATAGTTTGCATTGGTGGAAGATAGTAAAATCTTAGATCATGTGCTAATGAAAACTCAAGCTACTGTGGATAAAAGAACTATACTGAGAGAAATATGGGGGGAAGAAAGTTTGGGTTTGGAAGAGTGAGTTTATAGTGCAACTGGATTTCTACCCCAGTAAAACAAAGCATGAGAAAGAAGCAAGAGCCTGGACCCCAGATCTAAAATTTTGATGCTAAGGGTTTCATCACTGATAGGGGTGCCTGTGAGACATTCATGAACAGCGTGCAGCACACTTGAAGGTTCTCTACCAAGTACTCTGACCCCCACTTAAGTTTATGCTTTTTTGTCCAGTTTTCACAATCAGGCCTTTAGAACACAAAACCAATTCTGGCTTCAACCATTCACATCTTGGGANCTAGTCTGGGCCATTTTACAAAGTGGGGGGGGGGGGGGCGGGGAACTCCCAAACCATCACAGTCTGCTTGAGGGCTGTACAATGAGAAGTACAGCACAGCTAGGTAGTTTAGGTGTCTCAGTGGAGAACCAAAAGGCCTCAACTGTTACACTGAACATGAGACAGTTCCCTGGTTTGCCACGAGTCCATTCAGTCTTTGGTTTTTTTCAGGTTTTTATATTTTTTTTTTTTAATGAGGTTTGCATTTCCCCAAGATGCAAGAGCAGTTACTCTATGCTTCCTCATGTCTTCTACTTTCAACAGTAAGTACACACCTACTTTGATATAGTTCTACTGCAGGGAAGAAAAAAAAAAAAAAATCATCTAACCTAAGTAGTTGATCAGTCTGAAAGCTTCCAGCACCAACTTATCTTCCTTTATAACCAGCTGCTAACATGCTGTAGTGTAAGAGCATTAAACTGAACCTGCTTGCTGAAGTTAAGCTGTACTTTTATGATTCACCAAAATAGTTCTTCATTACAGAAATGGAAACGATCTGGAAAATCTTCTACTTAGTTATGCAAGACAAAGAACAGTCATTATTCAAAATGCTACAAAAACTAACAAGAAAGCTCCAAGGTAAGACAAACAAGCAGCAAGACTCACAAAGCACCTTACTTGAGGATTAGATCTAACAAACAGCTCATGCCCTCAAAGCAAACCAAGGCTTGGTGAAGGATGTGCACCTTCTGTAAAGCTCTCATCTCAAATTCTGCCTAACCCTGGAGGCACCCAAGTTTACTCTGCATTACTGTACTTGACATGAAAGCTCTCGATGCTCTGTAATTCTGCTTCCGCACAAGCACTGCAGCAGTCTGAACCATTCCACATCACAGCAGCTGTCAGGGATTGGTATGGATCCAGAAAAGCAAAGACAGTCCACCCAGCTCCCTGATATGCCCAGACTGGCATACATTCTCTTACTCTCACACTTCCTTTCTCTTCTAACAGGAGGGCCTAAGTCCCTCACAGAAGGCTGCCATTTCTCTTCTCTTAAGAAGTGCGCTGGCAGCTTTTCACTTGAATGCAACCACCTAACAATTTCAGCATGCGCTCACAAACGACTGCAAGCCTCCAGTCAACCTCCAGCTCTGCGTGCAGCAGTAGGCACTCATCGCATTCCACAGGACTGCATTACTACCACACTGCTACTTGATGTATAGGCAAAATGGAACAAACCCAGGCTTGGTTTGTAAATACACAACCACCTTGTTCTGTATCAGCTTCTGAAGGTTAATCATATCTATTAATCACCTTTCAGAGCGTTATTCACTGGAGAAGTTTGCAAAAGATGGGTGAACTACGACTTGTGATTGCTACTGCCAAGCCATTAACCAAGAGCTTTCCAGTACTATCTCTTCACCCTCCAAAAGTGTTTTAAGACCCTTTCAGAAGCTCATCCTCCAAGTGCTTTGACTGTCCTCCATCTCAACTGGTGTCACCACAATATCATCTTCCCTTGCTCACCTCCTACCTAAAGAAAGCCAACTTGAGACATTCCACCCCAACCACCTGCCTTTGCCTTCACCACTTCCCTAGGCATGCCACCCCTCAGCTATGTCCCCTTCACAAACAATGAATAAAATATGTCCTGCATTAGCCCCTTTTGCAAAGGGACAAGAAAGAACAATTGAGGGGCAGCACAGAGTTGTTTACAAGAACCATCGTGGTGTGTATGTTCCAAGCGATCTAACCAACACTGCCTTTATCCTGTGCCTACCCACATCATTCATCACCTTCACCTCACAAATACACCTTAAAATCTCAAAAAGCAGTAATAAAATAAATCACATTTCATTCAGAATTCAACTAGAAAAAAATGAAAATACATAAAGGACAACCTCTGCTATGTAGACAACAACAATTCAGCTCTGTTCGGAAGACAATTGACTGGGCTGCACATCACAGCTGTGACTTTACTCATGAGACTCATGTTGATCATTCTTCTGGCATATAAAACCTCCTTGATCTGACCTCCTTGTCATTTTTATGGATGCCAGCGATTATTCAGTCACAAGGAAAATTGCTGGCACGCTGCATTAAGCTAAGTAGTTTGCTCATGTTCAGAATACTATGGTTTCTTTGTCAAAAAGGTTGGTACCTTGAACTGGAAAAATTCAACTGAGTGACTAATAAGGTATTTTAGAATTTAGGAGGAAAACTAAGACATGACTTGCAGAATAATACATACAATTAATTAAAGCATTTAAGATACGCAGAGACTAAGTCTTTCATGAGTCTTAATTTCATCATAAGAACTTTCATGTACACTCTCTTAAGACTCTATTCAGACTATGGTAGCTGACACGCAAGCTGTTCCAGTTCTTACTCTTGAGATGCAATGACAAATCCCTTCACTATTATACTGCTTTCAATACCACTTTGCTCCTCTGACACAAAGGAAAAATGACACATGGGGGAGGGAAGCAACTCTCTTGTATGTTAAAACAATTGGTTCAGTTTTCTGTTGATTCAACACTCACTGTTATATGATTGTAAATAAGCTGAGACCAGCCAAAGAGATCTGCTAATCTGTAGAAGGCCGCCAATTTACATCGTAGCAACTTCTCCCCTTTTTCATAAGCAATGGAATCTGATCCTCTCAGATCATTCACTGGTGTCACCATGCCAAGGCCTGAAAAGGAGAAAGGGTAAATTAACAGCAGGAGAGTCATGTTCAACATCAGCTAAAACCTGATAACATGCACCACTACTACAGTGTTTTTTCTTACTGGTTTATATCAACATCTTAGCCTAAGAAATTAAGAGTAAGCTTTAATTACTGTAACGTCCTAATTTGTATTACGCAAACAACAACAGGCTTAGACAAGGTGATTTATCTTTAGTAGACTGAGCACTGGTTTCCTTCCTTAACATTGATCAGTTCTTAGGTGACAGTGCAATCCTTAGTGATTTTTTTTCTCTCTCCAACTAATGATTGTCTGCAAAATACAATTTCACTGTTAACAGAAAAACATAATCCCAAATATTCCACTTTTAAAGATATGATGTACAGTGCCTAAAAAGGAGTCCTAAATGTCTAAGAAGATGCACAAAGGTTCATTTATTTAAGAAAAATTAGGAACAAGGAGGAAGAGATTGAAAATAACAAATACTGCAGCTCTAGTCACAGAGCAATTAGAAATGTGGTGAAAATTAACTGTGACAAAGCAGAAGCAGCCTTTATTTTGGAGACTGTTCATTACAAGTACTATTTTAGAGCACAGTCAAGGAGATCTGCTATCTTAACACAAAACCTGTGTGCACATGCATTCACACATTTTGGGGGACTGTTTTCCTTGGTTTGTTTGCTGAAGGAAGCAGCCTTACTTCACAGGAAAAAAACTGTATCAGTATTCCTATGGCAAAAATAATTAGCTTCTAAAGGCCTTCACTGTTACTAGTCTGCTAATGAGTGTTTAATTTTTCTGCAGACAATCCATGGGGTAAACATTAGCAATATTTAAACCTTCAGATTTTTTCCACTAGTGCTGGCTTCTCAATTAAGACACCATCCTGGAAATATGCTTTTGATATCAATTAAGACACACGAACCACACTGCATAGCACTGTGGCATTTAGAAACTAACCAATTCATTTTCTACTTGCAATGTTTCTGTGAGCAGAACAGCATTTGAACCTCGAAGCACTCTTCATTTCATTCACACTGTCTCCATCTTAAGCCTTTCAGAAAGAAGGATCCAAGCATTCCAAACAAAGGTGCACTCACTCATGTTTAATGCCGCCATTCCGCCTTGTGGTGCCGCAGGGTAGACATTGGGTACGTTTGTGGTCATGAAATCTGCAATCTGCTGCAGAGCCAGTAAACCCGTTGGGTTCTTCCCCTTCTTAAATTGTTCCTGGATCATAGATTCCAGTTCTTCACAAAAAGCCTAGCAAGAGGACATTGCACATTGTAAAGCATGTTCAAATCAACTTCAGTCCTCCATATAGAGCTTTATTTTAGCCCTTGCATGGAAAGATCCCACACTACTACTGAAAGAGCTCAGGGCAGAATTCCTGCCTGCACACAGACAATTGGAAATGTTGCTTTCTGGAGCTCCAACAATATGAGTCACTTATTTTCTTACGAATGGAAACTGCAGCATTCTCTCTTCAACTAACACCAAAGCTCACTGAACCTATGCATTTCTGAAGGAGGAGCAGGATGTACAATCAGCATGAACACACACGATAAAAGGAAAAGCAGCAGAATCAGAATAGAGAAGGAAAATTGTCAGTGTCGTTCACAGGGAACTGAGAGCCAGGAAAGGATCCAGAAACACAGGGAAGAATAGCCACTGAGTTTTTAAAATGTAGTTAAAGCAGGGGTTGTTTACTTTTTTCCTGGTTGTTTTTATTTCTTTTGGTTTGCATTTCGGAGGTTTTTTTGGTGGGTTTTGTTTTCTTTTGGGCATTTTTGTTTGGTTGATTTTTCTTTGGTTAGTTGTTGTTTTGTTGTTTTGGGTTTTTCCCCTTTCAGTTTTACCTTGAAGTCTGACATCAGTTACTACAAAAAACAACAAATGTCATGAAAGAAATGTTGATTTGTGTATTTTTCCCCCAAGGGAGGCATCTTTAATACAACAAATCAATCATTCATAGTTTATTATTGTGCACCCTTTCAGAAAGAGATACATTAAGATATTTAATACAGCAGAATTGAGCATGAAAAACTGAGCACAGGGCAGATCTGCCTTGTGGAAGCAACTCCTAGAAGTGTTACTTAGATTAAATAAACACTGATCGTATAAAAGAAGTGAAATACGCAGATGAAAACAGGAAAACATGAAATAATGTTGACAATTACACAGAGGATTCTGAAAGCAAGAATGGAGGAGCTGTTTCTTGAGTAGACAACAAAAATTTAAACAGATAATGGGAGGAAAAAATAGGATTTTACAATTACAAAAAGTAATCCTAATTACAGTTAGGATACTTTGGAACAGAAGTAAACAAAGCCAAAAATATAATTAAATGTATCTCAGATGTCGCCAAATTCTCCAGTTCTACAGAGGTATTAAAATTAGAGGTAATCAATGCAACAGTTAGAAGAGGCAGTATTTTCTTTTCTTACTGGACTTTGAAGAATCATGGAGACCCTCTTCTTCTGTTCCATCATGTTAAAATCCTGGCGGAGGTCAGGTGCCATGTTCCTCTCTCTCAAATATTCTGGGTTATTTTCATCGACTCGATCGAAATACCTCTCTTTATGAGGGGCTGTTGTTGGAGGTGGTGAAGTCACCACCCCCACACCAGAATCACCATTCATAGCACAGCTTTAAGGAACCTATGAAGAGAGGGTAGAGAAGAAGAATAAATAAATCAAGCAAGAAGGTAGTTAAGGACTTGGTAAATGTTTCTTTCAGAGGTAGCAGCTCAAAACCATCTGGAATTAGCCTGGCTTCCCAAACGCCCTCTCTCTGTTTGTGCAATTGAAAAACATTATTTTAGCTAAGAAAAAGATTTTCAAACACAAAATTAAAAATTAGGCTAACATATATGAAAATTCCAGTGTGTCCTGTGTGTACCTGCTACACAAAACTGATTAAGTTTCCATTTCGACTACTTCCTGTTCTTTAAGCTGCCTACACAGCCTGGTTTTCAGAAGCATGGAAGTACTCCAAACCTTCTCACAGACAATGACAGAAAAGTTCAAGACACGTGAGGTCTATACTCAGTGGTTTTGGTTAGTGTTGTGCTTGAAAGTTAAAACAGACACTAACAAGAAGAACCTTGGATGAATCAGAATTTAAGTCCTCACCAAAATTTAGGCTGTTACACGTGTTCTGCAGGATGAAGAACCAACCCCACTAGTATGTGCCCAGATTGCAGCCACGTTTCTGGAGACACAACTCACAAGTGCTGCCTCTGCAACCCAAGATGTGGTTTTGACAAGTCTATTTATTTTAGGTTCATTCACCAACACACACATCACTGCATTAGCATGTGAGGTTTGCAATTAGGAAAGCACACACACAAACAGCCCCCACCCACCGGCCAGGGCTGGCTCAGCTTTAGGTGTTGTAATCTGCAATTGCATCTATCTACTAGAAAGGCTGGAAACTCAGCTGGTGTTGCTCAAACTCACATCCTTCTTTCACTCACAAGAATTCCTCTGTGTAACATTATTCCAGTTTTCTGGGCACAGTATTACAACCTTCATTCCAAAATTCTTTTTAGATGGTGTTTTTTAAGTCTTCCACTCACTGACAAGCAATCACCGCAGTAAAGTCGACTTTGCAACACCTTGAGGCTCAAACCTCCAACTCCTGATGATCTGACATGACAATTAAATGAACCTTTTTCAGAAAAGCTAATTTACATATTTCACATCATTAAGCACAAGATGTACTTCACTGGAATGAGAATATTGAACTCTGAATGCCTTGTTAGTTCAAACTGCAGTTGCCAGTTTCATAGCTCAGGTTTGTAAATATCCCAAATAAGGGGCATTTTCCCCCTAAGGTCTAGCAATTAACAGGTTTATCACTGTAATAATAACTGTTTATTTTAATGACTGTCAGCTTCTGGTGATAGGAAGTATTGATTTCTGA
Source organism: Ramphastos sulfuratus (assembly GCA_013399055.1). Classification (NCBI taxonomy): domain Eukaryota; kingdom Metazoa; phylum Chordata; class Aves; order Piciformes; family Ramphastidae; genus Ramphastos; species Ramphastos sulfuratus. The sequence continues at coordinate 60,791 of WBNM01000036.1, read as the reverse complement.
ATTAGGAAGAGTTTTTTAATGAGTTTCCTTCGAATACCCTTTGGGAGTAAAGCGTGATGAGCTCTCCAGAAGAGCTTCAGTTCTATGGATACCAATAAATAAATCAGAGTAATCTGCAGAGTTCAGCTGAACACACACTGGGGAATGGCCAATGGTTCCATTAACTACAATATCACAACAAGCTGCCCAGGTAGTAAAAGAAGAAAAAAATTAAGATCATCTTTACTCCCACAGCTCTTCAGCACAGACAATCCCTTCCCCATGCAGTGCAGCCCTTAAGTGAGATAAGCTGTAATGTCTAAGTCCTTTCTGCAATGATAAGTGTTTTTGTGAGTGAGCCTGTTCTACACAACTGTGCCAGCAAAAGCCACACCCCTAACTGAAAAAGCTCTGGCTGGAAAACATAAGTGCATGAAAACAATTGAGCTGGGGAGGAAGCAGAACATCCATCTACAGAAAATAAGGTTCAATTATCACCTGGTAGCTAAACAAGTCCTGGTTATAGATGTGCATTCTTACCATGTCACTCAATATTCTGCTATCACAGAATCACAGAAACATTCAGGTTAGAAAAGCTCTTCAGGATCACCAAATCCAACTGACATCCCTACTCTACAAAGTCCACCCTAAACCATATCCAAAAGCACCACATCCAAATGACTTCTAAACATATCCAGGGCTGGTGACTCCACCACCTCCCTGGGCAGCCCATTCCATACTTTCTGTATTTTTTCCAATTCTGCCTTACTTCAGAATAACATTTGCCAAACCTGCTCCTTAAAAACTCTAACTCTGTAAACAGGGAAATTATTTATGATTTGTACTACACTTTCCATCTTTTGCAAGGAGAACATTTTGGCTCCAATGACACTGGATTTATTCTTGCCACTTCAAATGTTTCCTGCTGAACTTTTAAAAGGAAAAGCTGGCACTATCTCAGGAAGTCTAAGAACAAAGAAAGTAAATCATGGCTGTGCTGCTTACTAGACAGCACACTCAACATCACAAATAGTTATATTCTTTTTTAGTAAATGTTCTTTGCCCATTCATCTTTAGACTTTCCTCTGCTCTTTGTTTTCAAACAGGAAGAGACTGTTTCATGAACAAGAAGAGTTCTTTATCTGCAACTGAATGCAGGCACCATCATCTTACTTATTAACAGAGATGCTGCAAGGTAAATAGTGGACTCTAAAAATTTCCATCATCTGAAGACACAGGATTACTTGGCAACTGGAGCTCATCAGCATTTCTTATTATTTGCAGCCACCATGGTGGCTTTCAGATAAACCATGGTCTTCAGATAAATTTATGAGGCTGTTCCAACATTGAGATTGAAACCTTCACGTTGAACCTACAATTAAAGAGCTCCCAAAACGAGTCCTCATAATTACATCACCAAATAAAAATACCCCAAATGCCACAGAAGTTGATTTGCCTTCAATTTTATATTAAAAAAAAAACCAAAACACTGAATTTCAATTCAAATTAACTTTGAGTAAAAACCACAGAGAATTAAGTAATTAATACTATCACCAAACTCAGTTCAATTCAGCTAATGCATGGGAGTACAACTGGAAGCAAAAGATGAGCCAAAACTACTAAGTAACAACAAGGCAAGATTAGAACTGAATTAAGGAGCCATCAGAGATCATTGTGTTGAAATTGCAAAGACCTGTGGTAAGGCTGTGTACTGTAACATAAAATAATACCAAGTAGCAAAATTATGTCCCCAACTTTGGAAAAACAACTCCACTGCTACAATAGTCTTTCTGATTCTCATGCCCTTCAAGAAAAGCCATGAAATATCAAGAGGGCAAGGAGGGGCTACAACTGACCTCCTCAATGTTTATAAATATGTAACGGGTGAGTGCCAGGAGGATGGAGCCAGGCTCTGCTTGGTGATGCCCAATGACAGGACAAGGGGCAATGGGTGGAAGCTGAGGCATAGGAAGTTTCACGTAAACATGAGGAGGAATTTTTTCACTGTAAAGGTGACAGAACGCTGGAACAGGCTGCCCAGGGGGGTGTGGAGTCTCCCTCTCTGGAGATATCCAAAACCTGCCTGGACACGTTCCTGTGTGATCTGGTCTAGGTGATCCTGCTCCAGCAGGGGGGTTGGACTGGATGAGCTTTCAAGGTCTCTTCCAGCCCCTGACATTCTGTGATACAAAAATGATCCAGAAAACAGGAGACTAACTTGTAGAGACAAACATCTTGACCAGAAAGGTTAACTGGTCACAGAGGGCAGGGCTTTTCAGTCCTGCTAACAGAAGTATGGAGAGATTTAACACTAGGGACTGAATTCCTGATGAATGCATCCTCGAACTGAGGTGGAAGTTTCCTAACCATACAGAGGCAATGCTGAGTCAATTGTTTTGCTTTGAAAACCTTTAAAAAACAGAAGTTTTAATCCAACTTCCAGAACACCTTCTGCTCTCTGCAGTCTTGTCTGCCTCAGACATCTGAGCCTGCCCTTGATTCGTTGGCTTTGGGAAATACGAGTTCCCACACACACAGATTCACAGATTGCATCAGGCTGGAAGGGTCAGCAGGGACACCTCCAACTAGACCAGGCTGCCCAGGGCCACAGCAAATCTGATCTTGAACGTCTCCAGGGACAGGGCTTCAAACACATCCCTGAGCAACCTGTTCCAGTATTTCAACCCTCTCATCGTGAAGAGCTTCTTCCACAGAACATACTCAAAACGTGCAACATGCTCATGTTCTCTGCAGCTTCCAAAGCACCTCTGGTATGCTACAGCACTTTGGGGCTTCTGTTCTTGCCATGTTTTTTTAAACAACAAATAGCAACTTCCTGAGCTGTTATTGGGTGGTGACAGCTGAAGACAATGTCAGACAGACAGCACAAGTACTCAGAGACAGTACCAGAAGTCTTTAATCCGATGTGCAATTAGGACAAATTTTCCCCTCAGGTCAGGTAGGATCTCTCACTATTTTTTCCTGATCTGCTGCACATGAAGTGCATCTATTCAGACAGACCTTACCTGACAAAGTTCTGTGACACAAACCACACAAGTTCCCAGCTTGTCTCACTGCCTTCTTAGATGCATTCAGTAGTTTAGTTCACTGAAACTGAACTGCCTGGGTTATTAATCTGTTTTAAAGTGAAGTTCGCCAGCCTGGTGAAGAAAAAAGACTGCACTGGAGAGGTGGTCTCTCGATGCCTTATTGTCAAAACTAACATTTGTTGAGCAAAAAACACTGGAGATGAGTATTTTCTCCAGCCTGATTTATTGCTACACCCACTTTGCTCACTCACTCCTGTCAGACAGACTCAGCTACACAGGCCACTTGGAAATATACAAGGATTAATCAAGCCACTGATTTTCATCTTTTGATTGTGAGAAGAGAATCTGAGGCCAAGAAAATATAAAATTCAAATATTTTGTTCAATCATTTTTCCATGATTAGCATTCATGGATGGTGGCAGCAGTGCCAGAAAACAAATGTACATTTATCTTTGCTATTAGGGTCATAAGTCCGCACAAATAAAGAGGTTTAACCCAAATACTGCTTATTTTTAGGTTTCTGTGAACCCACATGCACTTCCCTAGCCTCACACCAATAAGCCAGTGCCCTCAGATTTTTCATCACAGGTCAAATCAGATCACCAGCTTTCCAGGGGCAGGGCTTTATCTAACAAGTACTCAGAAAGCCTGACACAAACTGATCAGTATGTCTGACCCAAAAATGAACACTCAATCTAAACCTAAGTTAATTCCAACACTGCATCTGTAGAAAACACAAGTGGACACATCAGTTTTTCAAAGAGAGAAGCAAAATGAGAGGTTTCATTTGCCTGTGCAATAAAGCAGGTAAGAAAACTTTCGTCATTTTCACATACATGCATTTGAAACCAGATGTTCCTAGGAAACAACATAGTCATGGCAGTCCCCAATTCTTGGCAGTACTCCCTCCACCCAGGCCCCTGGAAGGAAAGCCATCTGCTAACACAGAGGTGACACTTACCCAAGAAGTATCTAATGCTGCTTCACAGAAGAGCAGCAGTTGCACCAGTGGCTTTAAGCAGACATGAGAATTAGGTCAGGAACAATGATTGAGGACAAGGTTTTACCACTGTCCATCACAAACTTGGGGATGCTTGGAACATAGCAGGTCGGGAGGAAGAGCACAGGCTCCTCCCACAGCACTGGAGAGGCTGTAACACAGCTTCAGATTTGTAGAGTTTATAAGTAACTTGTAGCAATAGGTTGAGGGGTGATGGCTTCCAACTGGAAGAAGCTGGATTTAAATGAGATGTGAGGAAGAATTTCTTCCTTGTGAGGGTGGTGAGGCACTGGAACAGGTTGCCCAGAGAAGCTGCCAAGGCTCCAAGCCTGGCGGTGTTCAAAGGCAGGATGAATGGAGCCTTGAGCAAGCTGGTTTAGCAGGAGGTGTCCCTGCCCACAGCAAGGGGTTGGAACTAGATGATCTTCCAACCCACACCATTCTAGGATTCTACCTGCCAGAAGGCAGAATACTCCAGAGATTACTTGAATGCAAGACACAGTATGAGTTGCAAGTTATCTAAAGGAATGGCACACACATGGTCTAGGTGCAAAAAGAGGAGACAAGAGGAAAGAGAAGCTTTCTCCTTCCCCCCAAGATTTTCTTTCGACCTCAAGGTTCAGTCAAATATGCAAAATGAACAAGGTCCCTCCACTATGCCATAGAACCACAGAAGCATTGTTTCACCATTCCTATAAAGCTGTATAATATTTTTGGATGGCACTACCTATCCAGTGCTACCTTTCTTCGAAATAAAAGCCAGTGGACAGTCTAAAATTAGACAGGAACCTTTATTAAAATGTTTGTTGAGATTTTCAAAAGCATTATGCCAGATCAGTGTCTAGGAAAAAAGACAAACAAGCAAGCAACAAGACCCCACCCACACCCAGCGCTGTCACAGACAAAAATAAAAACCTCAGTGCTTCTATGAAGGACACAAGAAATTCATACTCATTTGGAACAGGAATGTGGATACTTCCCTGATACTTTAAAAATGTAAGAAATGTCAGCAACTCCCAAGTACTCATATCAAAAATATTAGTATCGTGATGCATAAAGGATGGACTGAGCTGCAGCAGCACACAGGCAAGGCGGCCCCATCTTGGCCTGGATCCAGTTATGTTCCTGCAGGACTGAATAGCGAGGGATGAGATTTCTGAAACCCGCTGGCAATGAACAAAACAATGGCATTTAACCCTTGGGACTCCTCTGCAAGAAGAGCTTCTTCCACAACAGCTGGATTACACTGCATGTCTTTACTTACTCACTAGGGAGAGAAAAGTGGCCAGAGTCTTCTCCCCTCAGTTACAGCTAGCAAAACCACTGCCCTGGACTTGTTAAAGCTACAAATTGACCTTGTGCAAGTGTGAGAGCTGTTTTATGGGTTTGGTTGGAGGTTTTTTCAAGTTCATTCAGGTTAAACACTGAAAATATCTCTCAGTGTAGGATGAGGACTGTTGACTGTCATCCTGGAGCAGAAGACAGCCCGGGATAAACTCTTAAACAGCCAAAGACAAGGTCATTTTTAGTTGAAGTATAATGGCATCAACAATGTTAGGAGCAAATCTAAATGTCTTCCAAGGGTTCAGATCAGCCACAGAGGTTATGTTAGGATGTAAAGGGTGATTCCACACTTCACAGCCTCAGTATATGAACCTCACAGAAGAGTTAACAGTGAAGGTGGCTTCGGTCCCTTCAAATTGCCTATGGACACATATGAACAGTGACACTGAGGCACTGCTGCTCAGCCTCACCTCCACTATTGAAAAGACCTCACCCTAAGGAAAAACAATTCCAGTTACTGTTCACGTGCTGGGATGTTTAGAGGGGAGTAGGAAAAGTTTCTCTAGCAGTTTTAACCACAAGACATCTAAATTCAGAGACCAAACTTACTCAAGTTAAACAGAAGGGTTTTTTAATCAAGCAAGGCTACTAACAAACTGGAGTTTTAAAAATCAAGTACATGAGTTAACAGATTCTGATTTACAGTTTATCCTGCTTCTATCAACCGAGCTTGGGGATTTATAGGAGAGTTACACAAAAAGGGCTGCAAAACTGAAATCCTTCAAGTTCCTCATTCATCAGAAATTATTAAACTTTAATAACAGCTCTCACCTAAGCTCTTCTACATTCTGAGTTGAAGACAAGGGCAAACTAAAAGTACATAAGCATATCAGTTTTGCTTTCCAGTCTAAACCACAGAATTAGAATGTTCCATACATATTCCAGTAAGAAGCAATGTCACTGATGTTAGACTACACTCAAAGTCTGCTTTTGTCACGCTCAGACATCCCACTCACTAACTCTTCTGGTGGTTTCCTGAGCTCAAGCTGCAATGTACATGGTCTTGAAAAACATCCTGCCTGCCTGTCCATCAACAGCAACCATTAGCTTGCAGTGAACCTGACATATACACATATCCCTTTTTAATGTGTTTTTTAAAGACTCCCTATCAGAACACACTGCAACTCTCTTCCTATATACAATATCCCCTTTTTGGTGATGGATTTATTAGACAATGATATCCTAAGTCTGAAGCATGCTCTAGTAACATTTGTTGCCACTCAATTATGTAATAAGCCCAAATAATAAAAGCCAATAATCATGTGAATTTCTCTATGCTTTCCAGGAAATGGTGATGTTAAAAGCAATTAGTGTAGCTGCTCCAAAAGATTACAAAAATCACAAAAAGAAGGATAGAGAGACTAAGTAAACAGTGTGCCACTACTTGGCAACAGAACTACAAGGTGAACTTCATGTTTCTGAATGAATTCGTGATTAATATCCCTCTGCAGAAAATGTCCCCACAGAAAGAATCCTGCCTTCTTCAGACGCTGGCTGGTTGAGATTTTTGAGATGGAAACAAGCTGAATATTCATGACTAGATGCATGGATTCAGATGTTATTTTCCAGCAGAGAATCCAAGTAACTCTGAAGCTCCTACAGCAATTAGACAGTGTGCAGGCATTATGCTGGAAGCAGGGAGTTTGATGTGTCAGAATCACAAATGCTGTGGATGGGTATTACATGTTTGAGCCAGAATCTAAATACATAAGTGAGGTGGAGGCTAATATAAAGACTGGAGATTTCCAGTAGGCTTGAATCAGGCAGAGGAAGGCAGCAGAGATGCTGAATTTTTCCTGAGTTTCTCATTCACACTCTGATGAGGCTCTTGTAGGTGGCACCCCCCAGTTCTTTAATTGCACTTTGCCCGTTCTGGTGGGGGACGAAGGGAGGGACAGAAATCCAGATAAATTATAAGACCAATTTAAGCTCTTGACAGAGCAGAAAGACAGAATTTTCAAAGCCTGTATGCAGGAGGAAACAAATCTCTTTGGAGAATGCAAGCCTAAGGGTTCATTTTGACATAAACTTTCCATATGAGATTTTTAAATTACACTTGCACATAAAACCAGCTTTGAAATGTGACCCTCACATGTGTCATCATCCTGTTTCCAACTCAGAGAGCAAATAACCAGGCTTACTCCAATTAAAACCCCAACTCCTCTACATGGTGGTTATGCAGGCCTTTTTCAGTTCTTCAGGTAGATGAAAGATTTTAGGAAGATGAAATGGTTTACACCACCCTTTACCCACCCTACACTGAGAATTTCTGGGCAGTGTTTAAAATACATGCCCTGTCTAAAGGACAGTAACACTACCCTCACAGAAGTCTTAGAAGCAACAGCAGGACAAAGTTCATCCGTTGCACAGTTACCAAATCCAAAAGCATTCTCTTTTCCTTCTCAGAATGCTCTTGATGACTTAAATCTGTAATTCAAGACATATAAACTATGGATAAAAGTCTCACTGGGACTCTGCCTGCATCAGATGATTGGTTGTTCCATATTAGGAAACAGTACGTCAAGAAATGCTCAGGGACTCTAGGCTAGGAGCAATTCACCTCTGCTTTCCATTTTCCCAGGAGTGTGAATGCAGTCCCCACCCCACAATTACACAGCCCTGTTTCCTACTTCTGCATTAACCTCAAGGGTCATGTACACCCACACAGCAACAGATGAAACAGCATGAGAAAACCACCCTCCTGAACACGCTGTCTTCCCTGTCAGACAAGTGCTACAGAACTGAGCATGGATCCATACATCAACATACATCTTCCAAGCTGAAGTTCTCAACATTTCCACCTGACAGTGGCAAAAAGATGCTATTTACAGAGGGCGTCAGAAACATAGCCTTGGCAGGTATCAAGAGAATAGGGCTAGGCTCTTTTCAGTGGTGTCTGGTAAAAGGCCAAAGAAGGGCAGGTACAAATGAGCCCCAAGAACTTGAACTCTAGGAGAAACTTCTTTACTTTGAGGGTGGTGGAACACTGGCTCAGGCTGCCCAGAGAGGTTGTGGAGCCTCCTTTTCTGGAGACATATAAAGCCTGCCTGGAGATGTTTTTGTGCAACCTGATCCAGGAGAATCTGCTTTAGCAGAGGAGTTGGACTAGGGCCCTTCCAACCTCCACCATTCTGTGATTCTGCACTTACTGAATTCAAGTCCCAACATGAAACACAAAAAGCTCCTGGTCTGCACACACCCCATGTTTCCAGATGAAACAAAACAATATCCATCTACAAAGACTATCATCTTTAGGCATGGATTATTTTAATTAACAAATATTTGGAGATTAATAGTAAAAACCCACAATGTTTCTACACATCTGTCTTTATTGATTGTCTAAAAAACACTCCATTGTAACAGTGTCTTGGTTACTGATTTTTAGTGGAATCCCTAGCCAAGCAACTTCTCTTCTATACATGAGGAAAATATCCTCTATCCAAGCAACTTCTATTCTACACATGAATGTCACATTAACACAATGTCCTCTATCTTTCACCATTATCACTACCAATAGCCAAAAAACTGCTTACATGCCTAGCAGTAACCAAAAGACCTTTCCTCAATGTGTTCTAACAATCATACCTAGCCAGCACTGGGTTTATAATCACACAAACAGAAATTTAAGTTAAAATAATGATCACTAAGGATACAGAGATGTGTCAAGCCAGTTAAAGTCAGATAAAAATCCTGAGTAATCCACACAGCACTGTCAAAATACTTTTATTCCTGAACAAAGCTGTAAAATATCTCTTTCTAGAACCCCACTGCCACTGTTTTATTGTTGAAATATGTATGTGTGGTCCTTTCAAGCTCATTGCCAGGCTACTGGCATTAGAAAGAGCAGAACACAGTGCCATGCACACAGCATTCAAAGCCAGCGCTCTAAGCCTAGCTCTCACAGTTATTTCCCAAACCACATGCAGTCAGCCACATGCTGGCAGTTTCTGCCCCTGTGAAGTCCAACTGATCTCAACAATACCTCAGATGTTGGTAAGCAGCTCTCTAAAGAGATGGGCAAAACAACTGTACGAAAGGAAAACAGTAATCACTTGTATCAGAGCCGTGCTGTGGTATTTTTTTCAATTGAATTGTTTTGTATGTAGAAACTTCTACTCCAAACATCTGCTTCCCTATTTTGTAAATACAACACACTGTCAGGAGCACAGCATCACCTTCAAACTCTTCCCTGATGGCTCTTCCCACAGAAGGTCCTGCTCTTACAGGAATTCAAAAGGATCTAACATGTCCACATATTTCAGTGCGTGAGGCCACAAGCAATTCCCATTTTGCTGGAGGTGTCCAGTAGCAAAGCATCCAACAAAGCTTATTAAAACCAATAGAAACCCCACTAAAATGCATTCATAGAATCATAGAATAGTTTGGGTTTGAAGATACCCTCAAAATCATATAGTTCCAACCCCTTGCTAGGGGTAGGGACACCTCCTACCAGACCAGCTTGCTGAAGGCCCCATCCAACCTGCCTCTGAGCACTGTTAGGATTGGAGCCTCCAAAACTCCTCTGGGCAACCTGTGTCTCAACACCCTCATGGGGAATAATTTCTTCCTCACGTCTCATCTCAATCCAGCTTCTTCCAGTTTGAGGCCATCAGCCCTTGTCCTGTCACTCCATGTCTTCGTATACAAAGTCCCTCTCCAGCTCTCCTGCAGCCTCTGTCAAATCCTGGAAGGCCGTTCTGAGGACTCTCCAGAGCCTTCTTTTCTCCAGGCTGGCCAACACCAACTCTCTCAGCCTATCTTGAGAGCCCTCAGCTCATCTTCAGGGCCCACTCTGATCCCCTCTATTCTGCGGGGCCAGACTGACAAATGCCATTTACCGCACTGAACACAATTGGCTTTTGGGTAATTATTTCTATTCTTTCTGTCATGCCAAGGCAACAGAATCCTGTATTTCATCTGACACCTTTCCAGGTAGTATGACAAATCATAAAATGTGTTTCAACTGGACTATGTAAGAACAGAAGTCAAGATAATCAATCTTTAGAGTTTTCTTACTGGACACTGATTGATAATCTCCAAATAGCTGTATTCCTAAATACAATGTCCTCACTGTAAGAGTTTTCAGAAGACATCTGCTATGTCCTCCACTCTTTGGAGACTATTGCCAAACAGTTTCAGACTTTGGATTTTTTTCTTCTATTGCACAAGCCTGTGACAAGTTCACACCTGTTTAACAGTAATAAAATAGAATGTCTCAGCAATAAAGCAAATTAATTACAGTTTAGTCACTATTCATATCATAGTGAACAGTTCCGCAAACTTTACAGTATTAACTATTATTTATCAGCTTTCAAAATTATAACTGTCAAGCACTTTCCCCAAAAATTCCATTTTGGGATGCAAGAGCTAACATAAAACCACACGTGCAAAGTGCCATTGTAGTCACTGATGATATGCCTATGCAATTATTTACCATTCACATTAATCATTAGGTGTGAACATCGCAATTCAAAGGAATAGGATCTAGTTCTCACTCTCCTGCATTAGTTCTGAAAGCCCAAAATGATGTTTAACTTGTAAAATGAGAAAACAAATCTAATTTAAGCACACAGATAGGACCTGGGCACTGCTTTGGCAATTATTTACACCTAAAATCAACAGGAAATTTAACTAAGAGCTGAAGGGAAGTCAATAATACACATTAAGCAGAGTCAGGAAGGAACCTTTCAAACACCATTAGATTTCAATCCTGTCCTAACCAAACTACTTTCCATGTTTGAACTTCCTCCCAAAAAATGAAGTATTCTAGATGAACATTTAGAAAGGCAGAGTTAGAGCAAAGAAAACCAAGCAGATATTGTATTTCTGCCTGTTTCTTTGTATAAAAAGCCATACCCAGTAAGGTAACTACTGCTGTAGATGAAACAATTGCACAAATGAGCATTCGCAAGCTCCCTCTGAAATACCTCTGAAGGAATTAAAGCATGATTTAACATGTCGTAACAATTGAAGAAAGTGGAGAAATATCATAACCTCAGGCAACACTAATTCCCCAATTTGCTAGTTAGTGTCTTTCTGTCAGGGAGAAGGCAATAGAATCCTTTTCTTTGTCAAATCTCCTTTAAAACCAGAAATCCATTACGCAGAGATAGGGGAGCATCTCTTGGTGCAAACACAAACATGATGCTTCCTCAAAAAAAAAAACAAACCAAAAACAAAAAAACCATCAAGTTTATTAAGAGTCTTAGGGCAACAGAGAGGAAGAGCAGGGCAATAGACAGCAACATGGTCAACAGGGCTTTCACCACATCAATCCTTCAGCTTGCACCAGGAGAATTCTCAGAGAAATGTGAAAACCATGGCACATGTTGTGGGCAGCTTCCCTCAATCCCATAGGACAGCACAAGAAAACAATACAGGGCTCAGTGCTACGTCTGTTGAATTATTCTGTTGGTTTGGGGTTTTATCATGTAACACATAATTTATCACAATATAAGCAAGGTTGGAAGAGACCTCAAAGATCATCAAGTCCAACCCATTACCACAGACCTTGACTAGTTAAGAGACAGAGACAGGTACTGAAACCTTCCTACCTGTCTAACATCTATTGTCCCTTGATAAAAGTATTTCTGTAGCTCAGAATGCAACTGGTCTATTCGTCCAAGAAACAAACCACTTATGTACCTATTGGTCTCTGGAGAGTATCTGGACAAATTCCTACATCATCTTGGGCTAACGAGAAAGGAATCATGGGAACAAGCAGCCATTCTGGGTCAGGGAGTTCAGATCTCAAGGTACTGTGGAAAACTCCATGTTATATCCCCTCCCCCTACTTACATAAGCTAACCAGCTCCATCTTAAACAGTCTTATTCCACTACTCCTAAGGGAAGGCTGTTGCAGACTTCTATGCCTCCGTTGCTTAGGAACCATCTTTTCCAGTTTCCAGACTAGGTTTATTCTTGGATAGTTCACATCCAGTTGTTCTCGTATCTCAAGCTTAAGAAACTCTTTTTACCCACCTGTGTTGTTTTATCCATATTTTTATGAAGAGCAACTTCTCTCACGCTTTGTTTTCCCAGATTAAACAGGAGACAGAGTCCCCTTTCCAGAGCAAATCCTCCATTCCCTTACTCACTCTAGGACTCAGTTCCTGCACCTCTTCAAGTGCAAATGCCCTTCTGACTTGATTGCAGGTGACAGGCACTAGATACAATATTCCAGAGAAGCTTTTCTTAGTACCAGAAAACATCAATATCACTTTCTTACTTTAAAGGAAAATATTAATAGGGCAACAAGAGCATCCTTGTTATCCTCACACCTTCCATGGTTGCTGACTTCAACAGGCTAGTCAGCCTGAAGTGGTTTTCTGTGTTTGTAGTGGAGACACTTGGCATCTGATTAGAAAACGTGAGCTTGGTATAAGAAGTGGGAATGCATCAATGTTTTTAATGAAAATCATCTTGAAACTGATCCTTGCCAAGTTCCACTGCTAACATACTGCCTATTGAAAGTTTTGGTCACCCAGTTCTATGCATCCTCAACACATCTTGTCACTAAATCCGTGCTCACGGAAACACCACTCTAGTTTTTACATGGACTCCTACAACACATTATGTGACTCCTGAACCAAGAGCTCAGCTCCAACCACATATCCTCTCCAAGATGTCAAGTGTCTCATAAAAAGGGTCATTAGATTTCTCTGTTAAGAGCTGTATCACTTCATACCCCATCTTCCTCTTACCTGTTACATAGAACAGCTTCTCTTTCAAATTTAAACAAATCCCTGAGTATTAAGGTCACACTAATGATGCAATAACTATCCCAAGCCACCTTTTCCTCTGAACATAGTGACTACTGCTGCTCATCAGCCACCCAATGCTCTTCTGCCTTGATATTTAGTAACAACTCTTGCAACCAAGCCTGCAGTTACACAGACTACCTACTTGAAAATTCCAGAGTAAGCAACAGGTAGCCCCACTGACCTGCAACCTATTGATTTGATCTTTATGGAAATCATTTTTATAACCTCAGTTCAGTAAGTTCAAAACTGACTTCACTGAAAATTGAGGCAAACTCTTCATGCAGTCTTTCACTTGTATGTAAATTATTTTTAGTCTTGTTTCCTTGGCCACATGCTTCCTGATAAGACAGTTGATAAGTCTTGTTCAGGTTTTCTGTTTACTCCTGATGTTCCTCTTCAGTTTACTTTTAACATTGCTAGATCTTACATCTCCGCTTTTTTTTTCTGTACATGAAAACATAATCAGTTTGCTAAGAGCACAAGTATTTTTTACAGTTGCCAGAATGACCTGCATTTATTGCTCTATCAGAAGTTGAGCTATGCCCTAAGTGAAAGCACCTCATTAAGTAAGCCCTGAACATTGCTGTAAAGCTGGAACTGCAAGAACATTTGGATGCTGGAACTAAATCACAGCCTTTGCAGTTCGAATATTCATTTCTATAGCTATAACAATTAACAACTTTCCATGACAGAGAGATGGTTGGGTCTTTTCTTGGTTTAGTTGGACCTTTGTTTGCTTCTTTTCCCCCCTAAACGATGCACTGAAACATGAGTAAAAACCTGTAATGAGTAAATACGTCACAAAGTCTCCCCAGAGATAGAAAAAGGAGCAAGAAAGTAAAAAGCTGCTTAACTCCAGCTTTAGCTCAGATGTTACATCCAAATATAAAACAAAGACAAGACAAAAACCTGTATCACCACTATTTCAGTTCAAGAACACACTGCACAGCTATCATAAAACTTAGCTGAAGGGAAAAGCGTCTGCAGAAACAAGGTTCAAATTTAGGATTACTATAGCAACAGAGAGGAGGGAGGGAAAAATTACTAAATTACTCTCTGGGATCATCCAATACTTGAAAGAATAAATTTAGACTTCATTTTAAGTCAAATGAATTGAATTTACCCTTTTCACTAATGATTAACATACTGAATTAAGGATTAAATTAAACAAGCAAAAACTGTAGTACAAAAAGTAAGTAGCAAACACGAAAATTCAGACTGAATGACCTCACCTTTTCCTTCTACCATTAAGTATTCGGTATCACAACAGGTCTTCAAGCCAGTAACTACTAACGAAGTATTATTAGAAAGGTGTCTAGTCCTGATTAAAGGCCTGCAAAGAGGAGGTGGCATTTGAAATCTGCCTTATTCTTAACTAAGTGACTCCAGCTGCTATGTTACTGGAAATGTGCAGTAACATGCACTCGTTTGAATTGGAGGTGCATTTCTGAAAATGTACTTCAGTTTTTACAGAACCAATGTATTTCTACAACAGATGTGACCACAGTAGTAACAATGCCCTGAAAAGCAAGAAATGTAGAACAAAGCTTAAACTCCTTTAAAAGGTTACATTATGAAAAACTAACTCAGCGTAACTCATTCTAGCTCTTTTCACTATGCAATATTTAATCATCTTTGCATTTTGGGGTTGTTTTAATTAACATTTAACATTCATTTGTGTAATGGACACTAATACAACATCAAAAAATATCATACTTCTGTTAAAGACTGAAAAAGCAGCAAGAAAACCAGCCTCAGTCCTCTGGAGAAGGCAGCCATTCCAACACTTCACCTTAGGCAGGATCCCAAAGCCAGAAAACATGTGGTTGAAGTCACAAATGCAGCCACAAAGGTTTACTTTTGACATTGAGAGCTTTGCTCGAGGCACGGAGGGGTGTCTCCCCACTTCAGTGCTAAGTATTGACCCATAAAGTCTCTAAGCCTCAGGCAACTTTTCCACCAGCCAGAACATTCAATTAATAAGGCTGCCCTCATAATTTGCAAGACTGCCTAAGTCCAGCTTTTCTGGCTGACATTCAGGTTTTAACCATGCTTCCCAGCCTTCTGTTCACCACTTCTGGTTTTCCTTGACCAACTGCCAAAATGCTCTTTATTTTCTGGTGGCTGGGCAGGCCAGAGGACAGTCTCAGAGACTACCTTCTTCTTCAATTTGTGCAGCAAACTGTTCACTCTGTTTTCCGCTTTTGGCTCCTTCCCAAGTTGCTGCAGTGGGGGAAAACTGCAAGACACCAGAAGGACTATCATTCCACAATTGTGCGCAAAGGTAGAGCTATCTGAACTCGAGGTTCCTTGTCCTTAGAGCAGCATCACCATTAACAGACCAGAACTGCATCGAAGTGTCCTAGATCAACACTACACCAGCTCCACAAGCAGACATCTCACCTGTCAGAATCCTTCCGCTATGCTGCAACCATAAACATCCTTCCCTCACCCGAGAGAGGCAACAGTAGAAGATGATCTTTCTAACTCAGCAGCACCAAGATTAGCACAGGTTCTAAAGGAGCCCAAAAGCGGGAAAACCACCCAGGCAGGCTCTCACTTACAGGTAGCAGCAGACAACAACAGGAGAGTCTTTCAAGTCCAAGGCATGGAAATCTACCATCTTCCCTGGACACATAAAAGACGCAGTAGCTCTCCCCGACATTAAACACATCTCCCTCTCCACCCAAACTAGCTACAATTCACTTCCTTCAGGGAAACTGTAAAGAATTTACAAAGTTTTTACCTAAATACCTGGATAAGATTCAGTTCAAATGTACAGCCACGCTCTAAGATCATTATTAATTTAGATACTAAAATAATTTATTACTGTATCACAACTGTTCTACATAACCAAAAAAAATTTACTGTACACTTCTGGCCACAAGCATCTCATAAAAAATAATTTACAAAAGCAAACACCTCCTTCCTGACATCTTCATTCTGAGTTCACCCATAAAAGGCATGGAACTGTTCTGAAAAGCTTCCAAGTTATCAGTTAGGTAAAATTACCAGAATATATTTGAAAATTCACCATCTAATAAATTTTACTTTAAGTGCAATAGGGAAGGGGAAGAAAGCTTTAAGACCCACACACTTTGCTATATATACTACAAGCTTAAAATTACATCCACAGTAAGGAAAAAAGATTTAGTGGGGAATCAAAATAGAATCCTGGGGTTTACAATGAATTTGTTATTCAAATCATATGGAAACTTGAAGTGACATCAAAAAAGAAAGCAACACTTTACTTGGATAGAATTTCACCTGAAAATCATTAAAAGCTTCTCAGTAACTGAAAGCACCCAGAGAAAGACAACAAAACTACTGAAATACGATTTCCTACCAACTCAAGTCTCTTACACTTCACTATCTAACCTTTTTCATGCCAACTACTCATGATCCTCCCTAAATACTCCATGAGTCCCATCCTTGCTTCTCCCTTCTCCCAAGCATTGGTCCAGCCAGGCTGGCTATGCAAGAGGAAAAACATACTTGACTGGTCAGTGCTACCCACAGAGTAACTGGCAGGCAAATGTGTGACATCTACACGGCCAGATGCTTCCCTGAACAAACCAGGAGCCATATCCCTTTGGTGCGGACAAGTTTGGCCACCAGATTGTCCCAATGCTGGGAGAAGCCTTGTATGCTTGAAGTGACCATTTCCCTGCAAAATTTAGCTTATAGGTTCACAAGCTGAAGAGAAAAGTAAGTCCCTCTAACTCTGCAATACTTCAAGACAACTATGCAAATTTTTGTTAAAGATTTTTTTGGCAAAAACCCCTCCAGAACCTGCATCTCTCCGTGAATGCACCATAGCAGCAAGACATTTTGCTAGATTTTAGATGTAATGGATGTTTCACATGCATACCTACTTTACAGACTTTCAGCAATAACTCTAAATAAACTGTTTCATCTATTAAACAAAGACTGAACTCAAAGTTTGCCCCGTCCATGGCCTCCACAGTCGCAACACAGGAACACTTACTTTATGCTCTATAGCCTATAACCGAAAAACTCCAAACCAACAAACATCACCAAAAAAACCCACAACAAATTAAACCAAACCACAAACTCAAACACAGAAGAGAATCAACATGGGTCAGGGTTTTTCCCTGAACACTGGCTGGTTTAATCTGGCATTAGCTGAAATCAAGCTGCAATAGTGTATCAGATCTTGCTAGATGGAGACAGAAATCAGAAAAAGCACCCCAAAAAGAACAAGCTGCAAGTCAAATTACAGGTTTTGGTCCAAAATTGCTTTTCATGTTTACTGATCCAAATCAAAACTCTAAAAAGACCTTGGGTATAATAATCTGGTTTCTCCATAATCTTTGGTGCATGAATGTGCCACAACTTAACCTTTATCTACTCATTTGATGAGGAAGTATCAAAGATACCATAAATTGTTACTGATTAACTGCCTTTACCACTGTTTCCATGGCCCCTTTTCAGCAATTCAATTAGGTGTATGGAAGAAAATAAAAACAAATCTTGGAGCTCTGAGATATTTCACTCCCTATCTTTCCAGATTTCATGAGTCAAGATCTGAAAACAATATATAACGTATAGTGTAAAAAAAAAAAAATTTTAAAAATACAATTAGTGATTTAGAAATGCAAAGTCTGAAGAGCACAGACACTCAAGTCCTCAGATTGTGTTTTCAGGTACATTGATTTTCAATCAATCTGCAGGGAAAGTAACTCAAACAAGTGATAGTGAAAAACTCTCCTGATGTTCAGCTTGCTCATGTCACTCATCTTTCACTCACTAAGTAACTACACCCAACAGAGCAGGCAGAAAGCACTTCTCAAAGTTCAATCTAGTAAGCAACGTAAAAGGAGGAAGCAGGTATTGAAGAAGTTGCTAGGCCTGTTTGCGCCTCCAAAGGCACTTTTGGTTTCTTCTTAATGGTCAAAGAGTATATCCAACAAAGCCAAGCAAGCACACATGCTGGTCAGACAGCTTGAACGGTGGTATAAAAATCCTTCTCTACACTGAAATCTACATTGCCTTGAAATGAAGAACAGTTAAGACCAAAATTCCCCAAAGGAGCAGCAATACTTGAAGTTTATCCAAGACCAAGATGTCTGGTTAGAAAGTTGAGCTAGAGCCCTCACTCACCACAACTCACATCAACTCAGCTTACACCTGATTTGAAATGCAGTTCTAGAAAGGGCATTTCCTGAAGTCCCTGCCCTTAAAACTACTGACCACTAACGCTTCTGAAGCGACAAGTCCACAGTAAACAACATCCTCTGACTGGTGAGGAAAGAAACACACCTGTTTCAATTTGACTGAAGATTATCAAGATTACTCCCAATAAACAACAGATGCTTAGTCAGACAGTCACAGATATTACCATAAAGTTACTTTGGACGTTCCATTAATTACTGCAGAACCCTGCCATTGTACACACAAAGTGATAGGAAAAGTAACCAGAAGAAAGGGTAATTTAAAAGTAAAAATTACCACAGATCAAAAGATCTGCACAGCCAGTACTTTTTAAGAATTACTGCTTCTAATGAAAAGAAGCTCTCCTCAGGAAATAAACTGGGTTACATGATTCACACTTCCCACCTTTCTTTACCGACAGGTTTGTACAGCCACTGTCCTCAGCCCTACCAAAAATGAGTATTTCTGATGAGAAATGCTATAAAAGTAGTAAGACTTTTCCCCCTGAGAAGGCTAAATAAATTATATGAATGAAAGCTGAAGAACTCAAGCAATCTGGGAACTTTTACTACTACTTTAAGATACCTGCTTTTGAATCTGTTAGTATAGAAGATGCGTAACTTAACAGAAGAGTTTTAGACAGGTTCTAAAGCAGATGTCCAAATGACCTGCCAACAGAATCGGCAGGTCAAACTCACATTCAAATCTGCTCACAATCACTCTTCAAATATAAAGCACCGATTAACATATTGAAGAGGCATCCAGTTACAGCATGAATGACTAGCACAATGCTACTTCAAGAATCAGTTTCTGCCATGAAGTAAATTTCAATTGAAACCCACCCAAAAATCAGAAATTGGGCATTATATTTTACTTATTGTCCTCGTGCTTCAGTTTTTCTTGCTGCACAACAAAAGCTCCTCGGATACACTCTCTCTCAGAAAAGTGGTGGGCAACTTCTGTTATTACGAATTTTTCCCTTAAAGCAGGACTGGCTCATTTGCATAGGAACAGTTTGGGATTTGCAAATTACTCACTATTCACCACTGCTAAGGTCTTCAATAATTAAGGAAATTATTTCTACAACTCAGAAAAGTAGTGGCTACAAGAGTCACTGTCTAGCTTCTCAGAAAGCACTTGTCACATAGCAGCTTTACGCTTACCACCAATCAACACCCTAAGCATCCTTCTTCTAGCCTGAAATGCCAACTGTAATATTTTATTGTATTTATTAAGAAAATTCAGCTTTTTCCTCCTGTGTATCACAGAGCATTGGGTGAGGAAAGTTGTTAAAAGCACCTCATGCTGAGAAGCTACCCCTCACAAACCAACACTTGAGACAGAAGCAGCTTTATCCTTACTCCCGTGAAAGTCTCCCAGTGCTCAGATGAGTTTGTCCACAATCTCATCAAGTGATCCAATTCTGTACATGGAAAATAACATACTGATGGTAGATCTCAAAGCATGAGAAGAGTTGAGTCATTTTCTGTTGGAGACATCTAAGCCAAACTGTCACAGAAAAATACTGATTCAGTAAATGACCTTCTTCACAGCATTACTGACCCATACCCTAATCAACTTACTGGCACAACACACTAGCAAAAGCATTTGTTTCCGATGAAGCACAAACATCCAGATTTCTCACACCATTTTATAACAGCCAATCTTAAAAAGGAAAGGTTTCAGGCAACTCTTTTTGGCTAAAGAGCACTATTCTTGGTGTGGAATCTCAGACAGAAACCAGAACTCCAATAAAACTAGCAGATGCTTAAAGACTTGAACGTACTAATGCACATATTATCGTGCTGCAGTGGAGATGTGACAACTTGCAATTGTCTCTTCCTCAAAGCCCTCCTAAGAAAATCTATATGATGAAAATATGGTCACTGAGGCAAACTGCATAGAACATTATGTTCATGTAAGACTATTTTTTACATGATCATATCCGATCTGCTTATTGAATATAAAGAAAAAGCGAAGCCACCTGCTCCAGAAGCCCAGCGCATGGCTGGGGTTTTTTGCCTCACTTATTATACAACAGCCCTAAAAGGAGCATTTCCTTACTGAGAGATACAGAATTGCTACATTGATCAGTTTAATAAAGAAAAATCAAAAGCCTGTTTTAGAAACATTTTTTTTAAATAAATCCTTTTGCTCTACAAAAAAGGAACGCATTTGCAGCAGTCATGACCTGCCGAGTACTTTCTGTCAGCACATTCAGTCACGTTGCAAGAATCCAGAGCCATAAACAGCTTGTGTGCATGGAGGTACCTGTGGCTTTCAGCAAAGCACACAGAAATTATCTACCAGCAACTGTAATTTGAGAATTCAGAAGCTGAAAGTAAGCAAGAAAACAGAATGATTTTGGTATATGATAATACAGCAACTTCCTAAAAAGAGAGTAAGACAACCAGCAATGATCTTACATCAGTATTTCATAAAAGATTTAAACACAGTGCTATTCCCAGTCCCCTATCTCCACACAGCCACGAATATTTTTCCAGCTTGACTGGATTTTCCCCCTCCCTAATTACTAGCTTTAACTAATGTAACAGAGAGTAAGAATCAACCTTAAGAGCAGCTGCGCAGGAATTACGTGCAGAAAGATCTGTGACGTTTTGTCTCTAAAGCAGACACTGGAATTACTAAAATATAGATACCCCCTCCCAGCAGAGGAAACAAAACAACTGCCCATCTGCTGCTGCTGCTGCACCCCGCCAATCACCGGCACCGCACAAACGCATCACATCTCCTCCTTCATTCCTACGGCCTCTGCGGACCGCGATTTGGACACTCCAATGCCCGCATTTCGCTAAGCGTCGCCAGCGGGTCACTTCGCAGGCTGAAAGGGGCAGGTGTAGCAAAAGGGAGATGAGGGAAGAGGCAGCAGACGCAGCGCTGGGGGGCAATGGAGATTCAAACGCTGAGCGGCCGCTTCCTGCGGCGGCACCGGAGCAGGGGCATCCCACCCCGCTCGCCGCCGTGGGCACGGCAGGGGGACCGCAACTGCCGAGACAGCGATGGCAGGAACCTGTCCTCCAACCCCAACCCCCACCGCCCCAGCCCACTCAGCAGCTGCGAACCTCCACATTCTGCCCTTCCTCACTCCAGACACCCCAAATACTCCCTTCCCGCCCCAGTCCCTCACCGCAAGCACCCTGCGAGCAGCTGGCAGCTGTTTTTTTCCACACGTACACACACCCCCCACTCGCCCCGCCGCTTGTTTTCACGGCAGCGCCAACCGCCCCCTACTCCTCTCCTCTCTGCTGCCCCGAGCTAAACAAGCTGGTTGCAGGCTCTGCGCCCCAGCCTCGCCTCGCCACCTCCCCCCTCCCCGCAGCGTCTG
>WBNM01000036.1:0-39111 GCA_013399055.1 Ramphastos sulfuratus | reverse complement strand
CCCCCCTCCCCGCAGCGTCTGCGCCCCTCCGCAGCGCCCGCCTCCCCTTCGCAGCCTGCCCGCCGCCAACGGCTGCGCCCCCGCCCGCTACCTCCTCCTCCCCTCACCGAGGACCGTTAACGGCTGCGCCGCTCTGCAAACCCCCACCCTCACACCGTTGCCGGCAGCGTCCCTTTCCCACCCCCGCAGCTCTCCCCGGTGGCGCTCACCCGAGGATAGATGAGAAGGAAAAGCAAAAGAGAATAAGAAAGGGGCCGCTGCAGACGGTCCCCCTGACGAGTCTGTCTCCGCGGCCGCCGGCCCCAGCTCCGCCTCCCGCCGCTCGGCTCCGCTCCCTCCTCCCCCACCGCACCGAGCGGGCCCGGCCCCCGCCCGACAGGGTGCGGCTTCCCCAGGCCGCAGGCCAGTAACGGCGCCGCCAATTGGAGAGCGCACACTCGGTCAGTAAGCGGCTCTCCTATTGGTGAAGAGCCCGGCAGGAGGCGCCTGGGCTGGCTGGCGGGGAGCGGGATCGGCGGCGCTACTTCGGCCCGGGCCGGGCGTCACGGGCTGTGAAGCTCTTGAGCCTAACCGAATGGCGGGGCAGAGGCGGAGAAGACGCCCGCCCGGTACAGGAAAGGAGTTTCTTGTGCAGCTGGATCCTTTTAGAGAGGAGCAATGCGTCGTCTGGGAAGCTTATCTCGCCGCAGGCTGAGAGATAGGGGCGGCAATCAAGTAATTGCCAAAGAAGCGTTACGGCGAAGGGCTCTTTAGCACGGCAGTGGCGATTTCTAATCGCTGGAAACTCAGTCAAGGTTGATCCCGAAGTGCAGATAGTCAAGCCTGAGAGCTGCGTTAGTGGGGGTTCGAAACATCGGTCTAAACCCAGAGTGCTTCAGTCAGTCAAGCACCCTGCAGATGTTATTTTCCAGTCTAAAGAGAAATTGTGTGTCGGACTGGGGAAGTGTGGATACAGAGCTTGTATATACAGGAGGTTTGATTAGACGGTATCAGGTCTAGTGTGGCTCGTAAACCCCCCCACTTTGTTAGTCACTGCAATAAAGCACTGGGAAGGTAACTTGCTCTGCTACGAGTCTGCTTTTTTTTTCTGCACAGAAGCCCTGCAGAACCTGGTGACTGCGTGGCCATACAAGACAGCAGACAGCTGTGCTTGTTCAAAGTCTACTCTGCCTCCGCATTGTCTTCCCTTTGGCTTGCAGATGTCACTCATCATCTCTCAAAAAACCTCTCTTTAATTTTGGCACCTAACTTACCTTTCCTCACCCGGGCATTCAACATTCTTATCTGGTGAATGGGAGAAATGGATCCATGTAAGAGCTGACTCAGCACAGAAATACTGCTGTTTAAAAAGGAAGGTTCCTCTCCAGCTCAGGAGGGTTATGTTGAGGACAGCAGCAGTGCCCAGGGACTGGGGGAGGGCAGGGTCATCTTCCTTACCAGCAGAAATGGCTTAAAGTGCTCACGTAAGTCCCAGGTGTGGTGTCACAAGCAGCTTAGACTGATCAGAGGATGCCTTTTGCCATTGCACTTTCACGGTAAAACACTGCAGAGAAGTGCTGCTCCTTTACCTTGCTCTCCTCTCCTTCTCTTATGACCTGCCCAAGGTCACAGGTTCATGCTGTCTCTTTCCAGACATCCTGCTGCCCCCTTGCATCATAAACCTTCAAGAGCCCAGAGAAAACACTGCCTGACCTGTCTAATCTGACAGAAAAAAAAGGAGTGAGAGAGGCTCAAGGCCAGCTCTGCTGAATCAGCCCACTCAGCCAACTCACTCTGCAGCCCGAGACCAGCAACAGCTGATGCATGAGTTGTTTCTGGGCTGACCAGGTTTCAGAGGTGCCCCTACCCAGCTACAAGAAGAGCAGTAAGGTGGGGTTACTTGGGCAGAACCAGAAGGGAGGGTACATATATACTGACACATAGCAAAGCAGTTGGCTGTGCAGCACAAATAACAGCATCAAAGACAATCCCAGAAAGCACTTCTGCATTATTTAAGACAGGAAGAGTATTTTTATGCAGCTGACCTCTACCCGGCATTAGTACTCCTTGCTAAACTGTTTGAGATGCACAGTACTGGACTGATGTTACAAATCAACCATCAGGACATATTTTCCATTTCCTGGGGTGCACTCATTCTGCAGAAGCAGATGCAGATCAGTTTTCTTACCTATAAAGTGGTAAATGGTAGTATCAAACCAGATCTTTCCCTCTTGGCCTGCCAGAACTGTTCTATCCCTGCTCTGGCAGGAGGGCTGGACCAGATGATCTTTGGAGGTCAATTCCAGCCCCTGACATTCTATGATTCTATGATCCTGCCAGTCTGTTGCTTCCCTGCTGTGATCACTCATTTTCATCTCACACACATTTTACTCGACTTCTTGAATAAAGTTCTGTTTCCTCTAGCTAAAACAATGTCAGAATGTGAATTTTCAGCTGCATTTCCAAGGGGTATTAGTTTTGAAACTTCCTTGTCAGATGCCAGCAAAGCAAAAGATCTTGAATTTGATTATTCAACTTAAATGCCTTTTTAAAATGTCATGGGTTATCCTAATGCCACCTTTAAGAGTATCTCGTGGCTTACTTGTAATGCTAGTGAGGTTGCTCAGTATAGGTACGGTTATGTCAAAACTACCATGAACCTTCCTTTAGTGCCAGATGCAGTCATCACAGGAGGGAGCTGCTTACCTTCCTTACATAAATGGGCAACATTCAAGAAAACAGTATGCAGAAGCAGGCTTTAGTGTGTAAATATGACAAATATTTGGTGCAACAGCTACATGGTGGGGGGAAAATATTCTGTTCTACTTTCGTCTCCCTACACAAGCAAATGAAGCCCCATCTGAGCTTTGTTTGGGCTGGAAAAGATAAAAATGAAGAGAACTGAAGCAGCAGGTGGGAAAAGGACAGACCAGCTGCAAGAGACTGAGACTAAATGTTGCCAGATTTTAGACAACATGTTAAACTGAGAGGCCTCTGGCTTTAGATTTGAAAAATACTGACTTTATGCTTTGTAGGTAGATATTTATACATCTCTGAGATTCAACAGAAACTGAGCTTCATGGTTTGAGCTAACAACAGTTTCGGTGAAACACAACCAAAGGTAACCAAAGGTAACCAAAGGAACTAACGCAACCAACCTTCTCTGTTAAGCTTACAACCCTCTTTGTGGAAGTTTGGGTTTGCTACTCCAACATCCTTTTCTAAGTAAAGCTGATTCTTTTCAATGCAGCATTTATGACTTCCTGAGCAGCACATGCCTTCTAGATGGGTGTTCTCTGAAAGCTGCTTCTATGCTCATTCCAGTGTCACTGAAGCTGCCGAGATGGTTTTTAGCTGCTCTCTAATGGCATCCTCATCCCTAGCAGCAGAAGAAAGAAAATGCCTCTAACAACTTTTGAACTAACTGTAGAACTGAAAACAGATCCAAGAGAATAAAACAAAGAAAGGGAAAAAAAGAAGAAAAAATATAACAGGGCAAATGCAAAGGAATAAGGAGGGCTGAGAAGCATAAGAAAAATATTTTAAGATAATCAATGTTTTAATCACTATTACATAGAGGAGAAAAGTAATCTTGGGAGAAGCTTTCTGATGCTAGAATAGCAAGCTTTGAAACCACATTCCATTTTTAAAAGCCCATTTTTAGTGGTACTCCCATGGGTAGGGTGAGGCTGGCATTTACTTGGAAAAATAAATAAGCAGGAAACTTAGCAGGGTCCAAATTAAAGCACAGGGTAAGCACTGAGGCCTTACACAGACAGCTTGTGAGGCCACACCTGGCACATCTTCTCCTTGTTTATCCTCTAATAAAAGTCTTCCATCAATTTCCATGGCATACAGCTTGCTTTTTGCTGTGCTGCTGTGGCAGCTTCACTGCCCTTCAGATCAGATGCACACCTCCATCCACACACACAGCCTTTAAGGTACATCAGCCTCCCAGTACAAGCACCAGCTCTGCAAGATGACACACAGGAGTTAGTATGAAAGGCTAGTAAAAGTCACAAAAAGTGGCAGCTCACAGAAGAGTCAGATGCTTTTCCATGGTTTGAGATATTCAGAGATCAAATTCTGCAAACGCTTCGTTCCTCTCACTTTTGTGCACACCAGCTCCAGGAGAGATGTGTGAGTAAAGTTACCTTAGAAATGGTTCTTTACTTAAGATTACACACCCACTGGGCCTGTGGCATGGATCTGAGAGGTTGGGTTACCCGCTCCTTGTGACTGGATGCTGTAAGAAAGAGGTACAGGTGAGCTGTGGTCATGCCCCTCCTATAACTGAGACAGAGAAATGGAAGTCCTGATGGATAGATTTTGGGGTCAGCTATGCACAAGACTGACTACTAAGCCCACAGAACATCATCACTTCAGTTCATCCAGCTTTCAAGTGAGCTCAAATGCTATTTCCTCTGTAAGTTTCAAGTAGCATTTGTGGGTTTTATTATAAATACCAAAAGAACTATGAGCTCTCCTATCTGAGAGGCTGTAATGGTCCTCTCAAACGCTCCCACTGCTAGGAAAATATCTTCCTTGACTTGAAGGAGTTGCCTACTAAGACTGAAACTATTGCAACATTCTGTGATTTGCCTGCTGCTAGGTGAAGGATTTAATGCTCACAACAGTTCTGTAATGCTCCATGATATAGATCATTGAGGTGGTGCTCAGCTGTCCATTATGTAAATTCTACCTCAAACTATATTTCCAAGAATAATGTAAACAGAGGAATATAATTTTCAATTAACTTCAATATCATCAAGGTTAAAAGACTTTCCTATGAGTAATGAGACCACAAAGATGATCAGAGGGGTGGAGCACCTCTGCTCTGAAGACAGGCTTAGAGTTGGGATTGTTCAGCCTTAAGAAGAGAAGGCTCTGGGAAGACCTTAGAGCAGCCTTACAGGATTTGAAGGAGGCTACAGGAGAGCTGGAGAGGGACTTGGTACAAAGGCATGGAGTGACAGGGTGAGGGGTAATGACTTTAAAGCAGAAGAAACTGGATTGAGATGAGACATGAGGAGGCAATTGTTCGCAATGAGGGTGGTGAGGCACTGGAACACGATGCCCAAAGAAGCTGTGGAGGCTCTGAGCCTGGCAGTGTTCAAAGGCAGGTTGGATGTGGCCTCGTGCAAGCTGGTCTGGCAGGAGGTGTCCCTCCCTGTGGCAGGTTTGGAACTAGGTGATCTTGAAGGTGCCTTCCAACTGAATAACATTGCTGCTTACATGAGAAAGAGGAGCCAAAAGGCATTCGAAGTTTCAAAGATCTGGTCTATCAAGTTTCCACCCGAAATCAAGCTTTAATCTCCAGCTTCTATCCAAAGTCACTTGGGACTTACTTTATCCAAATGAGGTCTGCGCGCACACTCTTGGCAGCTGTGTTCGTTTCCTGGAACCCTGCACGGCAGAGGCTGACCAGCAGATGTCCCCAGATCCACAATAATCACCTCAGAGCGTCAGAGACCTTGACAAACCCTTCCGAACTTCCCAAAGCACGGATGCACCGGAGGCTGTGAATAATGAAGTTCTGGACTAGGGAATACTTACCATGGTTTAGCACCAGGGAATGGTTGGACCCGATAATCTGAAAGGTCTTTTCCAACTTAATTCTATGTAAACCTAGGAGGCTGGACGCCTGCTGTGCTTATACTGACCTACCAGGTTATGTTGGCATTGCTGAGCAGGAGGCCCATGAGGTGCTGGGAAATGGGAAGGTCCTCTTCCTCTCAGCAAGGTGCTGAAGAACACCACTGGAGACTTGGCTTTCTTGCTCAGATATTCCTGTTCCTCCAAGCTGCTCTTTGAATTACAGCCATGCTTGCATTTTGCACCCAAATGTAAAATGAACACTTCAGTCCTCAGCCCTGCACTCAGCAAATGCTGAAAGAAATGAGAAGGGGGGGGGGGGGAAGGTGGTAATTTCCACCCCCAGCCACACTGAGCAGCAGAATGGGAAATATCTGAGTGTTGCTTGCATGAAGATTTGAGTCTTTGGGGGAGTCTTTGGGGGACTGAAAACTGTTTCTTCTAACTTCAGAGTTAGAAGGATCAAGTACAATTTAACACAACTACAGACGAAAGCCTCAAAACACACCCATGAAGTTCAAGACAACTGCACCACATTCCATGAACTGGCATTGAATGTTTATCCACTTCAGAAATATAGACATTTATATATGTATATATATAAAGGCAATTACCATTAAAATGTACAAACCTTACAAGAGGCAAAGACAGTGTTCTCTTTTACACCTACTGGGTTGCAGAAGGATTTGTAGTTGAAAATTTTGAAGAGCTTATAGTTGCAAAAATAAAACTAAATACTTAAGAAGAGCTCCAAAGGTGAGCATATTGTCAGATACTGAGAAAGATGTTCATGGCACATGGAGTCAACCATTCCCAGAGGAAAATCCACTTTGTAAACACTGTGTAAATACTGCAAGAAAATAAAACTTGCTCTGATCTATCTATATGCCCAAGTTGGCCTTCTTTACAGAGTGGATCAGATCAGGATAGTGAACCAGAGGGAGAGTGATTTAAAACCAAAGGAATTAGAAAATATCCAACACTCAACAGAATCTGAAATTCAGATGCTGCATATTCTTTATGCACATAAATCAGATTAGATTAGACTTGGGGAAGAAATTCTTCTCCATGAGGATGGTGAGGCACTGGAACAGGTTGCCCAGGAAAGCTGTGGAGGCATCAAGCCTGGAAGTGTTCAAAGGCAGGTTGGATGGGGCCTTGTGCAAGCTGGTCTAGCAGGAGGTGTCCTTGCCCATGGCAGGGGCATTGGGAATTAGAGGATCTTGAAGGTCCCTTCCAGCCCAAACCATTCCAGGATTCTACAAAATCTATTGCAGCAGGAGCAGAGATTAAAAGGCTGATACTGTGCATGGCTGTGTCTCTTGCCAAGGACAGAAGCAGAGTTTCTTGCTTCAACTCCTATGTATGGTCCTAATATCACATCTCTTTATTAAGGAATATCCCTTAGGGATTAAATAATGGTTTATTGTTTACAGAAATATAAAGTTTTTCTTCTAGAATGGTTTTAAGTTTTTTAAGTTGCAGCTGTCTAACTGCAACAAGATTAAAACTGTCATGTATGAACTTTGAAAAGGTAGGAAAAAAATTTGTGGATACAGATTCAGACTGACAGAAATTAGATACCTTATCCTGCTTCCAGAAGTGACAGCACTATTTTAGTTATTACAAGTCATGTAAACATTATTAGAGTATGAGACCATTATAACAATACCTTTAAATCAACCAAGTTACTTAAGGGATCACTAAAATAGATTTCTTTATTAATTTTGGCATGAATATCAAGCCCTTGATTTTAGGATATCTGTCCCCAAAATATTAGGGTATGAATGTTACCAGCACCAACTCATCATGAGCAGTGCTGACAGGATACTAAAACCAGATTGAATTTCCATGCAACTACCAACTGAGGAGCAATTTAAATAATGGAAAAATTCCTGATTATCTACAACAAGCAGACTAGGGCAGGTGTCCTGCCCTGGAACAGATGTGATGAGCTGACAGCTTGATCCTAGGAGAGTGACCACAGAGATTCCTGGGGTGATCACAGCACCACACTGATGGTTTCAGGGCTTTGCTTACATTTTGTTTTAAAGAACCTTTGATTGCAGCCACAGGAGAGAAAACTAGGCAGAATCAGGGGTATGCAAAAGACTCTCTCCCTTTCCTCTTCATCTTATGTAGTCCTTTCTCTTTTCTCATACCCATGACAAATACTAGTGGCACTAATCCCTCCAGTGGGGCTCCCATGAAAGCCAAATCTCTATTGTTGCACATCTCTCTGAAGTGCACATCATGAAGTGATGCCAGATGCCATAAACACATCAGCTGATAGGACCCTGGGACTGGCTACTGCAGACATTGCAGTCACAAGTCACCTTTACACCTGACTCAAAAAGAAGCCACATTTTATGATCCTCTTTACCTATAATAAACCAAATTATTTGCACGAAGTCTTCATTATTTACACGTCAGCTATGCAAGTGATACAGAACCTCTTAGCTGAGCACCAGTGCTGACTTCAGGAGCAAGGCCTTCAAGTCAGTGTTAGTATTCCCTGTCACAAGTGAATGCTGAGACACTGTCAGAAGTTCCCCTTTTCTGTACTGGTTGTTTTCAGGTCACCTCTTAGTTCGTGTCCATCTTCCACATTCCAAGAAGGTAATAGCAGCAGTTTTACAGAAGGTGCAGGTCTCACGGACAGCTTTCACAGCATCACCACTTCAGATCTTTTAAAAAGAAAAGACCACCAAATCCACCAGTGTGGATTGTAAGGTCCCACCAAGAGTTGACTCAACAGACCTTCCACACAAGTCCCATGAGAGTAAGTGACTGAAACAGACTCAGTTCCTGTGTGCAAACAGTGGGATCTCCAACAATGGCAGGAGCCCAGGCTGAATCCAAGGGCATGAGGGAACCCATTTGTTCTAAGTCAGTGAATTACACCAGTCATGTCACCTTGGTGTGGAGTAGCCATAGGGACACCGAAGCATCAGGCTGTCATGACTGGGTAAGACATGAGTGCTGTAGTATTCAACCAAACTTCCCATGTTCAAAAATGTGATGTCTGAATCCAGGTAAAACTTGCAGTCCTGTTGCAGAACAAGAACACAGGTCACCACTGGCAAGAATTTATCCAACTCAGTGTTTTTAAAAAAAAAAAAAAAAAGATCCCAAACATCATCACCAGAAAGAAGAAATTCTTCCAAACGAGCTACTGCTTTGCCAATTAATCACAGAAATAACTCCAAATTAAACCCAGGAGTTTAAGATTCCTTCCTTTAGGATGTGACTGGAGCTGAAATTTAGATGTGAACACACAGTGCAGCTACTGACCTTTTCAAAGATCCTGTAGTTCCTCACTTTTTCTGCAGTTTCATCCCATACAACCAATACCTTGAAGAAGAAAAAAGGCAATATTTTCAGCCTGTGCTCACAAGCTCTAAGTCAGTATTAAAGAATCTGTTACAACCCAGTCTAAAAAAAGACAATAAATCTTTGAAGTTATGATAGTGATTGTCTCAGATTTTCTTGCCTTAAGGAAAGAGCATGTTTAAATATTTTATTACACAAAAGATAGAGTAACTCTGAACCAAAAAGCATTTTGTAGGAGTGGATGCAACAATTGCAAGTTACCTTTCCCGACTTCGTAGATGAGTTCCTAATACAGTACAAGCCATTCTGTGGTTGTCCCCGAGGGCTATTAGCTTTAAAAGTCCTAAAAATAAAACAGCAGTTACAAGGATGAGCATTTTCTGACTCAGGTAAGTGAACTGCCTAGATGCTTAGAATTATTAGTACAGTTCTCTGTTTCAGTTGTCATTCATAGTATATCACAGCTGAAAGAATTTCACCCTTCTGGCATCTGAACCACTAAGACAGCCCAGAAATCTGGCTTCCTGTTCCACCCAGCATCCTGGCAGAACAACCTTCTCCAGATGGAGCAAAATCACTCTGCAAGTAGCATTAATTCCAACTGCTGCATGAGCATAGATTGGGCATTAGAAGAAACTTCTTCCCTGAACGGGTTCTCAAGCCCTGGAACAGATTCCCCAGGGAGGTGGTTGAACCCCGGAGGTGCTTCAAAGATGCGGTGCTGCAGGTCATGGTTTAGCACCAGCCTTGGTAGAAGTGGAGAATGGTTGGACTGGCTGATCTTAAAGGGCTTTTCCAACCAAGGCAAGTCTATGAGCACTGAGCTAACTCCCCTAAAAGTGATTTCCACATTTAAGGAATTTAATCACTTTTATTGCATTTTTAAACACAATACCTAGCAAAATCATCTTTGGGTGCAGATTTTTGTAGGACTTGTAAGCAACTATTTTGAAGTCCCATCCTACCTTTCAACTTCGAAGGATTCAGAGGTGTTAAGGAATACCGAAGCAGGCAGACCAACCTGTAAAAGTTATGCAGAAAATAAATCACCACATAAAAAGTGCTAGCAACTCATGTAAGTAAACTACAACCACCAGTAGATGAGATTATTAATGGTGATTTACTTTAGACTTCACCCTCCTTTACAGCCAATATTAAAATCCAGAAATTATTAAGGCATTTCTTAAAGGCAAATCAAACAAATAAATAATGAAAAAAAAAAAATCCCACAGCTCTGTGCTTTCAGACAGTTGGGGGTTTTTCCCCCTGAAATAACGCATTTTTAATGTTCCTCAATGTGTAACAGAAGCAAGAAAAAAAATACTCTTTCAGCATGGATCATCTTCTTGCTCTTACTTTTTCATAGTCATCATCAGAATCATCATCAGGTTGTTTTGGCTTGGAGGGTAGGGCTGGTTTCTCAAATGAGAAGCTTCTAAAACTCTGTCCATCTGGTGGTGATCTCCTGTCAGAAAGAGGACAAAAACTGAAGGACATCTCCTCAAGAAAACAAAGCAAATACACAAAACCCACTGAAGGGATGACACAACTAGAACTGCAGAACAACTTACAGTTTTGCCACCACATCACAGATGAATTTTGGTTTGAAAGGACTTCTAGAGATCATTTAGTCCAAGATCCTGCACAAAGCAGCTAGATCAGGTAGTTCAGAAGTCATGTCCTGTCAAGTTACGATTATCTCCATGGATTCCACAGCCACCTTTTCTAGTGTTTCACCACCCACATGGTGTAAAGATTTTCCTCACGTTAGCTGTAATTTCCCAAGCTGTCACTTCTGCCTGTTCCTTCTTATCCTGTCTCAAGTCTTGCTGTGTCTTCTCCATACCCTCCCCTGCAGTAGTTGTAGACAGCAGTGATCTCCCATCAGCCTTCCTAAGGGTTGAATGAAGGCAGTTTTCTCAGCCTGTTCTCACACATCACATGCTACAGCCCTAACATCTTGGTGGCCTTCCAAGGGACTCACTCCAGAATAACAGTGCCTGCCTTGCACCATCTTTAATGAGTTTATTACTTGTTCTTCAGAGCTGCTCAACAATCCAGTGGACAAAAGAATTTTCATCTGACTCACCACCGTAACTATTTCCACATCCCTTACTAAAGCTGATCTTCAGGTAAAATAAAACACATTTCCAAGCCCCATGGAAGCCTAAAACTGGTTTTGTAGCTCATTTTGGTTCTGACATTCACTGCAATCAAAGGCTGCTAAGTCTTTAAGAAACCTGAAACCAGATGAACTACAAAATTCTGGAGTAATTTTTGGGTTTAAGCTTGGTTTAGCCACTATTTCTTTCTGGAAGCTTAAGCTCACTGCAAAATTCTCAAGTAACAAATAGGTAAAAAAGCACAAGATTGAGGACAAGAGGCATGAGTGGTGAAGGGAACAGAAAGAGATGTTGCTGTGCATCTGAGGAATCTGTCTGACAGTGTTAACTAACACAATCGTGGAGTTTCATACTTACTGTAACTGGGGACATGACCTCTCTGGTCTGGTTTTGATTGCAGGAGGCTGGTGGCTTGGCACAGGTGGTTTTGGGAGCAGTGGTGGCACAAACAGTCCAGGTTTACCAGGTTCTCTTGGCACTCTGGGCTCTACTGGTTTTTCAGTCAGCTGTGACAGCTTGGGTTTGTTGCTTGGTACTGGAGGAGGAGTCCGTGGTGAAAGGTTTAAGGTTTTTAGTTTCTCGCATCCTTCTGGAGTAGGAAGGACTTGAGCTAGGGGCAGAGGCTCTGGAGGCAATGAGCAAGATTCTTTGGCAGGCTTTTTGAAGAGAGGGGGGACAGGGGGCAGCTGTTCACTGGGTCTCCGGCTGGGGGATGGCGTCTTCAGGTGAGGCTGAGCTCGGCACTGCAGCTGTGGTTCCCTGGCATGTAAGAGATCTTCCACTTTGATCTCAGGCAAGCTTCTTTTAGGAGGTGGTGGTGGCACTGGCACAGGTGGTTTGCCAGTGAAGGAGTTTGCCCTTGATTCTGAGTAAGGGACTTTTCTGACGTGAGGAACTGGTGGAGGTGGGTAGGCTGGGGGCAGGACCATATCTGCAGAAGAGAACACCCAGAACACATGACACACTGAGGGGAAATGTATTACATCAGAGGGCTTTGCACATTTATCTTCTGATACTCCATCAGCATCTGGTCTGACCGTACCTAAGATGCTGGGTAAGCATTCAACTTCCAGCACAATTCTGAATGTTAGCTGTAATAAAATCCTGCAGTTTTCTCTCAGGCATGGCTTATGCTGACTTAGCAGAGTTTTCTGTTTGTTAAAAATAAAGAGGCATTGCCCCTGCTCCAGAATGATCACCAGACACAGGTGCTTCCAGGGCAGGAAAACATGCAATGCTTTGGGTAAATTGTTGCTACTGTTATTAAGAACTTTTGGCCCAAAATACTTCTCAAGATTAGATACTGTGCATTACTTCAGTCATTTTACCACCTACAATGCTTTAGATACAGCCAAGCCAAAATGATCATCTGACATTCTACATCAACCTTGCCTCCCCTGAAGGCCTTCTGAAGGAAAGAAAGAAATCCCATACCATCTTTCAGTATGTCAGAGGTATCTGGCTGCAGGTAAGACTCATCTTCTTCCTCCTGGTCGTAATCTACAGATAAAAAAGTCAGTCTGTCAGATTCTGATAAGTACTCCCAGAACCAAGAGAGAGTATTGACTATCTATTGCTTTTTAATAGACAAGTATTTGCCAGTTGCGTTTCAGAAGAGGTGAAAAAAATCATCAAGTTTTGATCCACCTCTCTGTTGCTCAGAACTGGAGTTTGCTTACATTTTGATATCAGTGAAGGAAGTCATCACTTACAACAGTGGGAGATGAACTACACTGCACATTAAATTTTGGCCATCTTCAAAGTTACAGTTTACTTTCTGGTGACACTTTCCAGTGTTATAATCTTCCTGAGAAAACTTCCAGTCAGCTGCAGAGACAGCTACAGAGATGCACTGGCAAAACCAGTTGGGAAAAACAAATACTCTCCCAAACCTAATCTTAACACAGAAACATGTAAAAAATTTGCAATACAGAAGTCTAGTGACTACAAAACAATTAACTCTTTTGCCTTGCTCTGGCAACAACAACAAAAATGCACCACAATGTGGTTTTGATGCACCCTTTAAGTCACAATAATCAAGGTATGAAAAAAAAGGATACTTCTAGGCAGTGATTTCTCCTCTATGGGAAGAGCCTCAAGGACAACAGGCAGCATTTCCCCAGAGGAATGGATTTAAAAAAGGCAAGAGTGGTTGGTAAAAATCAGTTAGCTCCTCTAGCTTTTCTCATTTGCACTCTTCTAGGCTTCCTAACACAACTGCTATGGCATCCCTCCCACAAACACAGAGGGGTCTGCACCACAACCCTACATGCAGTGCTGATGAGAATTTCCTCTGCTTTGCAGCAACTGAAGTGGATTTCCTCGAGCTTTGCAGAGGTTTGTGTCCTAGCCCGGACAAACAGCCCAGCATTTCCTGTCAGCAAAAGGACAGCAGCAGCTCCAGTCAGCCCTGCACTTGAGGCAAGGCTACTCAGGTTGTATATTACTAACACATCTCTTGATGTGTGAAACAAACACCTCCTTGAAAGATTTTTACTAATGGTTTAGGACACAGAGTATCTGCTCCTGCTTTCAAATTACAGCTACATTGCCTTGTTAAAAAAAAAAAAAGGAAAATGGATAGTTACAAATAGGATCAGTTTGCTTAAGCCCTGGGGAATAATTCCTGCACAATTCAGAAGCAGCACATAAGCAAATCTCATTGGTAAGTGTCTGAGTTTGTCACCTTCATTTTCTGCTGAATGATGAGAATACTTGATGTCAATGGGACGTTCTACTGAGCCATAGAAACTGTCTGCATCAGAGCCAGAGTCACTGCAAAAGAAAAGTCAGAGAATTTCTGCATCACTGTGTGGGTATTGGGACAGTGAGAAGGGGTCTGTTACAGGGCTGCAGCATTGCAAAGGAATGTTGAAAAAGCAGAAGCAATCTATTCTCATTCCCCAATTGACAGCCAGATATGTAGCTGCTTTGTTTTTAAATGTCAGCTTTGTGTAAAACAATATTCTTTCAGTAAAAGATTTGTCTTGGTATTCTCTATGTAGTATGGAAGGGCTTTCATGCTTGGGCCTTACTGCACCTGGGTTTATTTAATAATAAATTACTTCTAGGTGCAAAGATCCTAAAAAACACTGTCAAGAACTAGTGAAAAAGGGATAAAAAGCAAATAATGATTAAGAGGTTATACCTGAATTCTGTTATTGTTTCTTTCTTCTCATGGTAGTGATCAATTTCCCTCCTCAAGGATAGCATCCAATTCTAATTAAGAATAAAAATACAACATTCAACACATCCACCGTTAAATCATTCACCAAAGATGCACAGTATCTGTCCTCTGTAACAACAAAGCAACTGTGCAAGCAACCTACACTGAAGCAGTATTCATCCCTGACTTGGGAGTGAGAACTTACCAGTCAAATGTCTGACTAGCTCAAGTGCTGCAGAACAAAATCAAACACTACAACTTTCAGTTTCAAAATTTCAAGCAGTCACTTCCAAAGGCAGCTACTTTTTCACTGTATGTTTATGGGTAATGGATTTTACTGAACATCTTCTTACTTTTCATAATGTTTAACAAACAAATATTTGTTCCCTGGCAAAAAATAAAGAAAAAAATCCATGCCATCAAGTATGTCACTTACAGTCACTCCCTAAATCACAACTTAATAGCTGAAACTAGAGACATGGTTTTCAGAGCCCAAACTCCAGTGACAGCTGCGTGTCCAGTTCATTTAAATCTCAGGGAAGTTCAAGAGTCATTTTCTGCTCCAAGGAGAATTAAACTGAAGGTTACCTTTCGTTCATCTTCAGAAGAAGCTGAGAAAAACCACGTCCTGTGCTTCTTGCTAATGTGAACTAACTTGAAAGGAAACACATTGCTTGATGTTGTCTCCTCAGCTGCCCGCATAACCCTGAGAAACAGAACCACCAGTAGGTAAAAACCTTCAGCTATAAGGTTAGTTCTGCTGTGCAAGACACAAAGCTCTGCTAGAAAGCATTTCTACTAAATCAGTTTTGCCTTATATTAACAATCCCCAAGCCCATGAAAATGGCACAACCCCATGTGTGCATTTGTAGCACTTCTGCATTCAGGTGGCAGAAAGCACAGTGCAGGAGTGCTGACAGGAAATGAAGCACTAGTTAAAGCACCAGCCAGACTTGGAAATACATGTTTTGACCTGTCCCACAGTCTTGATGAATTGCATTCAATCCATATCTCTGCATATGCAAAGTCTGCATGAAGTCAGTAGCAAGAGTAAGCCCACTGAATTTTGACAGCTTTGCTGGCTAAATGACAAAAGATGAAGTCTAAACGATTTGATAGGTATACATTTCCTGGGATCTGAGATCAGTGCTTAACCCAAACAACAGATGTAGCTGTTGGAAAAGAAAATCATAACCCCCTGTATTAAGTAAAAGGAGCTTGAGTGTTACAAGTTATTTGACACTGACCTGTTATAACCATTCAAAGAAAATGCTCCCTGTGGAGATGCAGATGTGCTGCTCTTAAAGTAGTAAATGCATCCCTCGTGGATAATCACAAATCTCAATGGCCCTAGAAAGATAAATACATGAGCAAAATATAAATCCAAAGGCAGTACATTAACTAGAGCCTTTTAACTTGGATAGAATTATTTAAGCTTATAGTAATCGTACTGATCATTAGTAAATAGCACAAATTAGCTAAGTGACAGCTTGCTGATAAGTCACAGGGTAAAGCTGTCCATTCACAGTTGCAGGACTACAGGTAGTATCTGCATCCCTTATTTGAGAGGCAGCTGATGTGGTGACTTCAATAGAAGCTGAAGGTCTGACCTCCACTTGAGTCCCTTTCTATAAGAATAAGCTGATGTAAGAATGTAACCTAAAACAAACAGCGGGAAGGCAGCTACAGGTACTATTTATGTCCATCCCAAACCCAGGATGGTATCTCTCTCTCTTCTTTCACCTCAAGCACATAAAGCTGCTGATAAAATGATGTTTTCTTTTCTTTTTTCAAGGGAGTCAACACTCCTTCCTTTGTCAAAGGCTGCAGTCTTTGAACTTAACTATATAAGCGCAATTTATTTATACACAGGGAGAGCAAATGAATAGCACATAAATAAACTCTGAATCTTAAGTTCTCCCCATGTCAACAGATTCTGATTCCAGAAGGAATGACTGCTTTT
This sequence comes from Ramphastos sulfuratus, assembly GCA_013399055.1. Taxonomy (NCBI): domain Eukaryota; kingdom Metazoa; phylum Chordata; class Aves; order Piciformes; family Ramphastidae; genus Ramphastos; species Ramphastos sulfuratus. Next base: position 22,952 of record WBNM01000036.1, on the reverse strand, counting down.
TAAGTACAGCCTAATGTTGGCAGTGAGCAAATTTCCATTTCACAACAGCAACAGGAGATGGAACTATTTTTCCAGTACATAACACCCAGCTGGAAAAAAAAGGGAGTACTAATTGCTTTTAGAAAAGAATATTTGAAACTGATACATATCCCAGGAATCTCTTTCTGTCTTGATAAATCTTGCTTGTGAAGGACTTGGTAAGAGATTTAACCAAGCAGAAGAAAATCAACAAGATTTCTATCCAAGAGGTACAGTTCCAAAACAATTCAAGGGAATTCTTTCACGCAATACAATTGCAAAGCAGTACAGACCAAAAGGAAGAACAGCCTCATGAAACAGTCTAATGTGAAATCTGGTAAGGGCCCCAAAGGTAAGCATCTGAAACACTTCAGTTAGTTAATACCTCATTCGACTTACACTTCAGAATCTGCAGCTGCGTGCCTCCTTTTTTATGAAGATACCCTGATTTGGTCACTCCTCCAGGCATTGTCAAAAGGTTTTGTGCTCCAATTGCCTTCATTGGGACTGGCCAGACCTGCTCCTGCGAGGTCATCGTCCTGTAGTTTAGAAGAATTGAAAGCAGTTTACAACTTTAGGATTTTACTCGAAGAAAGGAGTACCAAGAAACAAAGCTTGTTTCCTTAACCAAGTTTTCCAAACAACTAACATGGTTCAGCAGGCAAGTATGTAGCACAGACGGGTGTTCAGAGATTCCAGGAAGTGTGTAACACATAAAAAAGCATGGTGCAAAAAATCCCCATTTATTTTTATACGGCTCTCAAAAGTGACTGACAGCTGCTGAAACAATGGGAGAGTGCTCAGCAAATGTTGTTTAAGTATTTGCATTTTAAAATGCCCCAGATAATACTGTGTAACTTAACCAGGCTGGTGAGGAGAATGGAGAAGCAGCTGATTTCCTAAGTTCTATGCCACACACATCCATACAACGCAGTTTTCTGTATGTTGAGGGATCAGCAGTCCTAATTAGCAGCTGCAGCATCAGTGCTACTTACTCCTTATGCTTACATGATTTATTCTGAATGAAAGTATCAGTGTAGCATCTGACACTGGATGTCATACCTGACAGCATCCTGAGCACGTGGAGTGCAGCTCAGATTGCTGCAGGCTTCCATTTAATTTCTGTATCAACTACTAATGCCATGTTCCACCAAGCACTTCTGCAGCTACCACACTTTCTGCTGTCACCTTAAACAGGTTATCCAAAAATTTAGCTTCTTCAGTAGCTTTTTCTGTTTGATATGTTGCTATGAGACCTTCCTTTCTTCAGCTCCTAACAAAGCTAGGCAAAAAAATTCTCCTGGGAAAAGAAATCACACATGAACTGAAGAAGGTTGACCTAGACAGGTGTAGGGCTAGAGATCTCTCTGAGTAAAAGGCAAACTAACGAAGTTCCGCTTAATTAGCTCTGATAAAGGAATGATGATTTAGATCTGACAGGTCTTTAGTGGAGGACTAAAGTCTAATAGATCCTGTTTGCTTCTCCTTTCCCCCTAAGGGCTATGAATGAGTCAGTAGTATAGCTCAGTGCAGGAATCCCAGAGCACAAGATGTCTACTACTGGTGTCTCCAGCCTGAGAGACCAATTAGAAGTATTGGAAGTAATAAGCAAGTGATAGAGTTTAGTTGAGGGATGAATTGCAACAGTGGAGTAAATATCCATTGTAGGAAACCCAGAAATGAAAGGCAACTGATGTTTCAGTGGAAGAGTTTAGGATTTCATTAATTACTTGCCTTTTGCTGATAATGCATATGGGGGAAGGATGGAAATTACTGGCCATTTCCACCCAGAGAGTTTAAACTCAATTAAATCCTCTAGGCAGCCTAGAAAACTTAATCACAAAAACTATGGGTTTATTCCCAGTATTATAACACAGGCACAAGCATGGAAGAGGATCAAAGGCCCTGGAAAGGTTCTCAGAAGACAGTACAAGGCATCACAGATTCCCAATTTTCCTCCAGGACCTTCCTGCTCCCCAAAAGGTAAATGACATTTGTTTTATTCAGCTGTATCCTTCCTTCTGCTATTTCCTCTCTGCTTCTGTTATGTGACTGATATCTTTCCAAGCAGAATTGTTCCTTCCTCTTCCCCCTCCTCCACAATGAAATCTCTAGCAGCAACGTCTTCACAGGCCCACGAAGGGGCTACACACAAATATTTAAAGCTTGTCAGAATCATTAAAAAAAAAAAGATAGCAGAAGAAGTTGACAAACACATTCCCCCAAAAATTCCCCCCAATGCTTTCTCCACATCTTGCAGAGAAGCTGAAGTGAGGGAAATGGAGAGCATTACCCAGGTGGCTGCCAACATGCAACCAGGCTGCAAGTGAAGCCATCACTGCTAAGAGTGATTTCCTTGAAATGAGAAACCCAAAGGCAAGGTCAAGGATACATTTCCTTTTTTTAAGAACAGGCACAGCAACATTCAAACATTACAAATTAAGTCATTTCAGTCTGTTTCTAGTTACATTCAAGTAAAAAGATTAAGCAAAAATGGAGCTTATTTCAGACAGATATACTCTGCTGTTGGTCTTCTTGCACTAACTCTAACCTAGCTTCAATGCCATCCAACAGCTTCAGGTTCACCACGGGGCTGCAAATCCCATCTTGCTTTCACCACAAAGAGCAGAACTTAAGCACCTAGACTTTGGTGTGAAACTGTTCCAGCGTGATGTACTTAGGTTGAAAATGGATCAGAAGAGGCAGAGTTAAGTGTCTTGGAGAGGTTATCCAATACAATTGGTGAGCTGAGATTTCTAGGAAGCCAATGGCAAACACTGGGCACAAGGGTATGCCACCCTAGGTAAATACAGAAAACAAATGTTTCTCTAGGTCATGTTGGCCTGCTCTACAGGAATACACGAGTTAGATTACTCACTGAAGTGTACCATTTTTCCCTCCACCTGAAATGCCAGAATATCAAGCAAACATAAAACAACCAACTCAAGGAGGGGAAAAAAAATAAATAAAATCCAGTTCTACATTGTGTCAACTACAGGATTTAACTGAGGGGAAAACGCAGCACTGTGTCGAGTTCTGCTTCCTCTATTCAGGATCATTTCTTACTTTTGACTACTCACTATAGAACAGTCCTGAGAACAGAGACTAAACCTCAGGACTTCCCCAGCCCAGCTGAGTAATCAAATGGAGATGTATTTGAACTCCACAGCTAAAGTACACAGGACTGAGTTCACCTAATATAGCATCCTACATGAAGGCTTTCAATAGATTCAGGGGCTGCTATATCTGTTTTCTGGATCTCTTTGTGGCTTATGGCACTTCCCATTACATCTGTAGGCTCCTCAAGCACTTTCATTTGCAGACACGTAGGGAGGATTTTGGTATTCTGAACTGAAATGTGTGGGTTAGGCCTCTAAAATCCATTTAAGTATTTTGAATCTAGTCCCAAGCAGATTTTTCTTCCTATTTTTTTGACAGTACAAAGCAGTTCTAGGACACTAGATGATATCATGCATTAAGCTGCCGGGAGAAAGCTGTCAAGATGAGATAACCACAGGAGCTTTATTGCAGGGGTGGGTGGAAGGAAAAAAATGGATGCTCTTAAAGATTCTTCTGGTCTTGGCATCTATAACAAGGCTCACTGAAATAATTCCTTCCACTCTTGATATTCCTCTTCTGAATTTTTTAATACCTTCCATAAAGAACATATTGCTGTTGCATTACCAGGTACACACAATGGGGAGCATTTAAGGCCCTGTAGTCTGTTAGCTCCATGATCATCAAGAACAGAAAGGATTTCCAATTGTTTCTTGAGCAGCAACATTCTCAGACTATGAGCCAAAGACCTCACTACTCCTTCTCATCCCAGGTGCATCAGCAGAGTCTGTTCTGTGGAGCTGACGACGAAGACAACACCATGTGCAATCAGAGCCCAACTATCCTCTCTTTCTTATACTGTTACAAACAGAAGGTAACATTACTCAAGATAATTGCCTTCTGGAAGCTTCTAGTAAGAGCTACACATTTTAGTCTTCTTTCCACTCACTGATGAGCCAGATGCATATTTTTAAATTAAGTGTTCCACCATGGCCCAAACCCCAGTCCAAGTGGCTATTGAATCAACCTCCTCCCTCACTGCAACCGCACTGAACCAAACCCTCTGAAGCAGAAGGTGCTGGCAACGGACAGCAAAAGCTTTGCATTGTGTTGCTTCTCAGATGATCCCCATGACAATGCCATGCCTGTGAAGGAGATGTTGGGCCTTATGGTGTAAGAGTAGAAATGGTGGACCAGAACTTTATCAGATGTACTTCACCATTCAGCAGTGCTTTTGGAAAGACAGAACAGTGCAGCTGGCACTCTCAAGCACAACACAGAGCTTACACAACTACTGCTGGCACTGCTTCGTATCTACAAACTGGTCTGCAGACTAAAAACCAAACCTATTTGCAGTGTATGGCTGATACATCAATAAAGTCAGTCCCAGGCTATCATGAGTGTAGTTTCCCCACTATGATACTATTACAATGAGCTGGGCTTTATTTTAAGTGCCATGAAAGTCACAACAGCATAAAAAAAGTTGAATTACACACTTCATCATGTAAGCCAGATACTGCCAGTCTGATGCTGAAGTTTCTTCTGAATCATCACATTTACCAGCCTCAAATTCTAAAGGGAGTGTAGATTTCTGGTGGTGTGTAGTATGTAAATGTGTGCATCTGAAGTAATTTGAAGCTATCCCCTCAGCACAGAAAGAATATAGCTAGACTGGAGGCTAGGGTATAACTTTACAGGCTACAAGTCCATCTGCAAGTAGAAATAAAATTCTGCCATATTAAAGGTCTGGATTACATTACAGGAGAACACTTACCCCTTTTGGCCTTATAAGCTACTGGCCTTCAGCCCAATTAAATCAAGCACAAGCTGATTCAACTACAGATTGCATCCTGGGATAGCCAGAAGTCCTCAGTTCTTGCTTAACTTCAGCAGGACATACAGCAGATGTGATTGGTATTTTGCAGTATATAGGCGTGAAAACACATTACCCTCATCTCTGAAACTACAGCAGCCAGGAGTTGTATTAAAAGTTCTCACTTGTTCAAACAGTATTTATGGGCTGTCCTGGAGCCCAGTTTGGTCATACTGAAAACAAATGAAAAACAGCCTCCAGAGCTGCAGTGCAAAAACTAAACCCGATCTGAATTTGTAACAACTATCTCTGTGCCAACTATGTCCAAGAATGTTTTACACTCCCTAATACCTCAGAAGCTCTGATCTTTAAATCCTGTTCTGAAAGTAAAACCTAGTGAAACCAGATGCTAGTTTTCTTCTGAATGTAAGCTTCATATAACCTTACAGATATAACACAGCTTACAGAAACAAATGCATTCCTTATATGACACAGAGGAAGAGTGAAGTTTCAGTCTCTACAAAAGGCTTAACCCTAAATGAGGCAGTCACATACAGCAGAACTGTAAAATAAAAGCTGCCCCACTGTGCTCCCAGCAATTCTGGACAAAAGCTGGTTCTCCAGATCAATCATCTAAACATTTTCCAGCTGCTCTTAACACTGCTTTCTACAAAAATTCCAAGTCACTTTCCCATTTATTAACCATTCCCATTATTTCCAAAATACTCCTCCACACCTCCCTTGTTTTTTGGATACTCATTCCATTTCCTTACTACTTCTAACAGCCCCTTTCACAACAGCTTTCCATATAGATTCCAGTACAGTACAAACACTGTGAAGTCAAATAAATCTTACAAGACAAAGGGAAGGGAGAACTAAGCCTGACTGAGAAACATTCTTGTAAGTAAGTTTGCTTCGCTTAACTTGCTTCAACTTGTTTTTCTTTTCTGGCAAATGTTTTCAACCAACACTCTCTTCAGCTCTTCCCCCTTCCGTTTTTTGTTTTTTTTTTTTTTTTTTTTTTTTTTACCCTTGAATTTTCTGCAGGAGTTACAAGTATTTTACCCCACATACCATATTCTACTCAGTTTTTTAGATAGAGAGCAGATTAAGAGATGACAGAAAGAGAAGCCAGAGAGTTGCACTGACCTGGTGCCCGACCAACACATCGTTCTTCTGCTTACAGTTTCACCAAATGATTGTTTCCTTTGTGAGGACAAAGCCATTAATAACTTGTGACCCCTTTCACGCATGATAGAAACATCTCTGCACTTCTCCCCCTTCTCGTGTGTTACAACGGCGAAGGAGGCTGCAGTACGTCCAACACACAAAAGGGAAAGAAACCCTGCCCCAACTGCTTGTGCATCTGCGCTGCTCTGTGGCCAGGAGGGACGCCTAGGCAGTGACTTGTTTCCTTTGCTACTTCCTGTTCCCCCAGTGCTAGTGGGCAGCACTACCTCTGTCAGATTTCCCAACTTCCCAGAGAGCCTATAAATCAAACCCTGCCGAGCTCAGACTCTGCCAACAGCGAGCCAGAGAGCAGAGGGGATTCTCCTGCGATCCCCGCTCACCTCCAGCCCTTTCTTCCTGCAGTGCACTCAGCCTCCCGCGCCGGCAGCGGCACAGCTCCGAAATGCTGCCTGTGCTTCAGGTACCTGGCACTGCACCACACAACTATGGTAAGTATTTCACCACTGTTTTCTCCCCCACAGCTGGGTTGTCTTTCCCTCTACAATGCCAGAAACTAAAAATAGCACTTAGGGAAGGTTATGCAGCAATAGGTGCTTTAAAACAAGTCTTCCCTGTATGTTGATGCTACTCAAATCACAGGAGACAATAAAATTAGATTCCAAGGTGCTCTCAAGGCAAGGACAATTCTACAGGACAACTATCACCAACTGCTGATGAATAAAGGCTACTGGATTCCACTTTTTTTTCATCTGGAGCTCTCAGAACGTTCAAGTATTTCACTGTTTTTGTCTGGAATTAACACCTCAGGCTATAAAGTTCAAGACACAACCAACTAGCAAGTTCGAGAATGATGGACAAAACCTACAGAGATAAACATGCCAAGTAAAGCTTATTTGTGTGCTTTAGGGGAAAGGGACACAAATCTGTACTCCGAAACAGAAGGAGTAAGTTTCTACATGATGGATTTTGCCTTTGGTGGGTTTTTTGTTTGTGGGGTTTTTTTGGGGTTTGGGTTTTTTTTTAATATATATATTGTAAACTACCCAACAGTCAAAGCACTGAAGAAAGTTACATTTTAGATACTGGCCTTAACTGCCCTTGTCTACAAAACCACTTCTCAGATGTCACCACTGGGCATCCACTTGCACCCTCTCCAGAGCCAGGTGGTATATAGAGGAGAAATAAACAAGAAACATCACACAGCTGTTGTTAGCAAAAAGGATCAACTCAAAATCCTGATATTCTTTAATAAGAATCCTAGAATGGGTTGGGTTGGAAGGAACTATAGATGATTTTGAAAGTCCCAACCTCTTTGCCATGGGCAGGGACACCTCCTACAAGAGCGGCTTGTTCAAGGCCCCATCCAACCTGCCTCTGAACGCTGCCAAGCTTGGCGCCTCCACAGCTTCTCTGGGCAACCTGTTCCAGTGTCTCACCACCCTCATGGGGAAGAAATTCTTTTTCATGTCACATCTAAATCGAGCTCCTCACAGACTGAAGCCATTACCCTACATCCTGTCACTCCATGCCTTTGTTAGAAGTCCCTCTCCAGCTCTCCTGGAGGGCTCCTTCAAATAATGGAAGGCTGCTAATAAGAAGACAACTAACACCCAATTCTCTCAGTGGCTTAACTACCAGATTTTTCACACAGCCAAGATGCAAAGAGGACTACATCCCAGCAGTCTGTGAATTAAATTCACTTGCTTTAGGTGCTCCAATATAAGTTACCAATTTAGACCCTGAGCATTAACATGCAGTGCTTTAAAGCAATCTTTCCTCCCCCAGTTCTCTCCTAAGCACCCTCTTGTAAGCTTGCATCACCATCTTGGCAATCTTCCTCTCTACCTCAGTAAAAAAACTATGATCAAAATGACAGCATTTGGGTATATGCAACACTGGAAAAAACAATCAGTTCCTTTTTCCCTTTTCTGGTCTGCCACACCTAAGTCTTGATTTTCAGCTTGAAACTGCACAACCCTAATACCATATTCTTTGGCCTAAACAGTCTCATTTTAATTATGCCTCAAGCCAACACGTGTTCCTGAAGTACTGCTTTTCCACTCTAACCCTTCTCATGCTGTCCTCTCTCTCTCTCTCTTCTCTTAGGCACTCAGAAATACAGGATTTTTCATGTTAAGTTCCAAGATCCTCTTCTGATTTTTCTGGTGATTTCCAACACTATCAAGATGGTCACAGAGTTAGAACAGAAGCCATTTCACACATGCCCACACACAAGCTGGTGTTCTACTGAGACAGAAAAAAAATAAAATGAAATTTTATATGTTTCATGGTTTTGGAAAAAGGAAAATTCAGTTTCAAATTCTAGACCAAACATTAATCAGAAGGGTTGTGCTTCAAAATTGCAAAACAAGAGTCTGAAGAGACAAGAAATCTTTGTGGATTTCATCAACATTTCTGTCAGGGAAGTGAAAGAGCATTAAGCATATCTTTTGTCACATCACAAAATTCTCTCCTGGAAGGAACTCTGGCTTATGGTTTTCAGACCACTAATCTTCATTTGTTTCCACAAAATCCATGGCAAGAAGCAGCTTAGCAGCATGCTAGCCTAGGGAGAATTTCATTCAAAAAGGAGTTGCTTCATTTCTTTAACATTATGAGATTCCACTCAGCCTTAAAAGGAAGAACCAAAGCATAAAGAATGAGCATTTGGATTTCATTCCAGCAGGGCCACTGTCGGAGGAAGTCTGCCATTGTTAGGAGCTGCTCTCGCCCCCAGTCAGAAGCAATCTTACTTATCTCTAGTTACAGGAAAGCAAAGGCAATACATTTGAGCACTGCACTTCAAATCCTGCTGTGGCAGAAACTCACTAGTCTAGCTGAGAGGGTGAGTTGTCTCTGCAGTGAGAGAGCTTCCTCTTGCTGACCAGTTGACAGGAAATTGCAAAAATGGACTTTAAATAAAAGCAGCATGAGAAGAGCCCAGCAACAGGCAAGGCAGAAAAGTTACAAAGCAATATAAAACAAACAATCAAACAAAAACAACACCAAAACAAACCAATAAAAAGTAGAATGAAACCCACTGTCCTTCAGCTGCAACAGTCAGCTCAGCAGCCACATTCCACTCAGAATAACCCTGACAGTGGCATCAGTACAGGTTGGGGCTGCCCTGTTGGAAAGCAGTTCCATGGAGAAAGACCTCAGAGTCCTGGTGGACAGCAAGTTCTGCATGGGCCAGCAATGTGCCCTTGTGGCCAAGAGAGCCAATGGCATCCTGGGGTGCATCACAAAAAGTGTGGCCAGCAGGTCTAGGGAGGTTCTTCATTCTGCCCTGCTGAGACCACACCTGGAATACTATGTCCAGTTTTGGGCTCCTCAGTTCAAGAGAGACAGGGACCTGCTGGAGAGAGTCCAGTGGAGAGCCAAGAGGATGACTGAGGGACTTGAGCATCTCCCCTATGAAGAAAGACTGAGAAACCTGGGGCTGCTTAGTCTGGAGAGGAAAAGACTCAGAGATCATCTTATCAATGTATATAAATACCTGAGTGGGTGTCAAGTGGCTGGGGCCAATCTTTTTTCACTGGTCAGCAGCAATAAGACAAAGAGCAAGTGCAGCTGTTGTCACTGACTGATGGTTTTCATCAGTGCTTGTAGAACAACCAAAACCAGACAAGAGTTAAAAAAACAATCCCAAAACTGAGCAGAAGCAGTAACATGATTGACCCAGTCCTGCAGACAGCTACAAAGGGAGATTCCCCAAATACATGCAGACACCTGAAGTGGGACTTTGCACAAGCAACTGATTTCCTTGGCAGAAGTTTTTGATTCTATGACGCTGCTATTGAAACAGCTTCACTGCTAGGCTGCTTTGTTATGAACAGCAGACAACTCTGTCACTGATGTCCTCCTAACTGATAATTTAGGAAGCACTGTTGGACTACAAAGTCATTTCTGCTTAGATGTCAAACACTTTGAGGTATCTAAGATAGCAGATCACTGGACTTCAGTGAAAGAAACATCTAAATACAGGCTTTTAGAAATTTACAAGGGGGAGTGAATTATCCAGTAATGAATATAAAGCACATTTAGCCAGCAGATATCTTGACATAGAAAGTTAAATCTCTTGTTATGAAATATTTTTTGTGTTTTCTTACAATTTTAATTAAATCCTTTTAAATAACATCAGTAGTCCAGGAGAAAAGAAAAAAAAAAAAAGAAGAAAGGTAGAAAACCCACCTTAGAGGCCTATACTTATGTAAACCATTTTCTACCTTTTCTGATACTGTACCATTTTGGCAAAATTTAGATGGGGCATGAGGAAGAAATTCTTCCCCATGAAGTTGATGAGGCACTGGGACAGGCTGCCCAGAGAAGCTGTGGAGAGGCTCCAAGCCCATCAGTGTTCAAAGGCAGGCTGGAGGGGGCCTTAAGCAACATGGTTCAGTAGGAGATGTCCCTGCCCACGGCAAGAGAGCTGGAACGAGATGATCTTCAATGTCCCTTCCAACACAAACCATTCCAGGATTCTATGAATACATACAACTCTCATCAGTTCACTGTATAATGTGCTTGCACAAAACCTTGGCCCAGGACTACTATTGCCAGCTAAGGAGAATATTTGATGTGAGTCAGCAGAAAATCTCCTCTATATAAGCAATTTAGAAACATTCCTGCAGCAGAATATTACAAAACCCAAAAAGCACATAAAGCTTAGAAAGTTTTCTTTAAAGTCTCTCAGCAAAAAAATACAATGAGTAAATTTATAGACTCTGTTGCTGACCCCACTAAGAGCCTAGTAATTTAATACTGCAGAAACTCAGCAAGCCCTGGTTGAGGGGAAGCATTTGGTCAGGTCATCTGACCTCAAGCTTGCATGTACCTCTCTTGGTGGACTGCAGTAACCTTCTGCTTAAGGTTACATACCTCTGCAGGCAAAAGGCTGCACCAAAGAGGAAGTTCAACTTCTGTCAGACCCTGAGAAGACAAAAGGAGACAAACATTGTCTTTCCAAACAAAGATAAAAGTGCAACCACAAAGATTCATTTTGCTGCTGCATGACACAGTAGATGGTGCTGGTTTCTCAGTAATGACACAGTGAAGCATCTCAGAGTTTGCTCTTCTCACACTTGGAAAATCTGACTAGGAAGCAGAGTCTCAAAATAAGCAAGTGTAATTTATAGAACTAGAGGGCCCAACTGGCAGCATTGTTTATGGGCAGTCCCCACCTCTGACAGCTTTGAAGCTCCTTGCACTCAAACCTTCATGTGAGTCTGTGCACCAGAAACAGGTACTCTGAACCCAGTGGCTCTTCCCTTTCCAATCATGGTATCAACTTCTCTAAAGGATATTGTAAGGCTTCAGTATTTTCCCACTCCCACCTCCAGCCACACAAAACACTAAACCCAAGAGCCTGAAACAGGTAGGAGCATGGATTTCAACAATGAGGATAAAAAGTTACTGCATATTTCATCGGTTAGGTAAATCCTGCTTACATTTTTCTTGTACATATACATGTAGTGGAAAGAAGAATTTGTGCAAGCTCATGCTTGCTTTTCACAAAAGCTGAATTGTAACCACCAGATCATGCATAGCTGGGATTGCAGGTCAAGATTTTAAAATTAAAATAAATGTACACTGAGAGGCTGTGCCAGAAAGACAGTAATAAATGAGCAGTTTTCATTTTGGAATGCATGAGAGGGAGCAGTCACAGAATCATAGAATCCTAGAATGGCTTGGGTTGGAAAAGACCTTCAAGGTCACATATTTCCAAGCCCCTGCCATGGCAGGGACACCTCCTACCAGACCAGCTTCTCAAGGCCCCATCCAACCTGGCTTTGAACCCTGCAGCACCTCAGCACCCTGATGGGGAAGAATTTCTTCCTCATGTCTCATCTAAATCCAACTTCTTCCAGTTTGAACCAGCACGCCTTGTCCTGTCACTCCATGCCTTTGTAAAAATCCTGGAAGGCTGCTCTAAGGTCTCCCTGGAGCCTTCTCTTCTCTAGGCTGAACAACCCCAACTCTCTCAGCCTGTCTTCAAAGCAGAGGTGTTCCAGCCCTCTGATCATCTTCATGGTTTCCCCTGGACTTAATCTAACAGTAGCGGCCACTTCATGACACTTAAAATAACCTGAAAAATCTACAGCCACAGGCAGTGAGCTGCTTCTACAGGGCAATTTGGGCAATGCCATTTTACATTATCATTTCTTTTATGGAAATCACTACTTGCTTCAGAAATATTACCACAAGAAAGAAAAAAAAAAAATCCCCTTAAGTCTTGTTTAAATGGATCCCAACAGCAAGGATACACCCGAGACTGATCTACACCTCTGCAGAGACTGTAGAGTTGAATTCAAAAGTGAGCTCACACAGGTCTTCTTCAAGTAGAGAAGAGATATGCAACATCATAAAACGTGGCCAACAACATTCTGATCTTTCATCACAGCTCACAGTTTGTCTAATCAGATCTGTTAGTGGCATAGTGCCAACCATATGTCCAGCAAGGTTTTACAATAGCTATTAGAAACACACACATCATACCATGGAAGTGACAAACAGCTGGCAGTCAGACAGGTCAAAGGCAAGGAGCTAAAATACAAGTTCCAGATTCTTACTTTCCATCTGATCTGGATGTCAAATCCTCAAATCACCTTCCATTCAGGCTTGCCTTCAGAGTGAAGACTTAAGCTCTTACAAAAGCCTTTGTATGGGGTAACTCACACTGGGATAAAGCCTCAGAACACTAAAAAGGATGGGAATGGATCCAGTAGTACTGCACGTCAGTTAAACTCCTTCCTAGCACGGTGATCATTAAGCTTGCAGAGGAGGAAGAAATCAAACCAGAACAAAATCAAAAGAAAAATGCTTTAATTCATTGAACTCAGAGCACAGTGACTGAGAAACTGGGAACTCAGAAATCCATCTCAGGTTCCAAGACCTCACCCTCTGGCATTGCAAAATGACACCAGGAAGTCCCAGAGCTGATAATTCCTAGGCTGGAAGAACATTCTCTGTCTTTGCTCAGTTCTTTCACTCTTCTGTAAGCAGTCCTCAGAACTGTTCTTTACAACTATTCCTATTAGCCCTTCAAGTGCTCAGAAAAACTCCAGTTTGTGCACTGGAACATCCACATTTCCTTCTAAACCCACACATTGGGACTTACTGTAGCCAAAGCTGGAATCTAGCAGAAGCCTGGCATTTTTTTGCATACACTACAATTCAGTCAGATTATTTCTCTCCCCTTACCTCTATTAATTCAAAGAGGTTTCTTCACATCATATTAACTGATCCTATCACAGAGAATTCACTTCTTTCCAAATCCTTTCCTAGATAGCTAATAGCATTGTCCAGTTTTTTAATTCTTATGGTCACACCAAAGCTGATCCAAAGAACATTTGGCTGACTTTTCACCTTCAAAATTTACTTTTATTTATAACATACATCTTAAATAAAAAGCTATGGGCACAGTTCTGAAAGAAATGGTGCATGTTATGGAGCCCAGCAACCCTTCCAGTCTTCTTAGCAGAAGGAGCTACACACAGTGCGTTGCCTTTGTGCACGATCCTTTCTAAAAGGTTTCTTTAAAAAGCTCTTTCAAAATACTGCATCAAGAGTGCTTGCAGAGATGAGGTGGTTATGACAGAAGGGCACTCTCCTCGGTGACCTCCAAAACCTAATGTTTTGTGCACTGCCCACAACCAAGAGTCATTTTGTCCAAGGAGCCCATACAGAATTCTTTCATTCCCAACTTGTACCTCACAGAATTCAGATGGAGCACCTAACGTTTCCAGCAGGAGCCTTTACAATATTTACAGCTTACCTGCCTGCTACACTCATCCTAGATAGTCTTAAAGCATTTTAACCACAAGTCACTTGTTGGATACGATGAAGAGCTGAGGCTGGATTTCACTTGGACAAAAGAAATTCAGGAATTTGGGTCAATGGGATTAGTCCTGTTTCAGCCTAAATAATCAAACCTGACATCTTGGTATAGTAAATACAACAGCTTTCCCAGACCCCAGCAAATGACAGATCATGCATATCACAGATGCTGTGTGCATTCCTGGCACCACAACATAAAAGGTCTAGAGAAGCTAAGCTTTTAGGAAGCAAAGTGTTGTTTCTGCCAACTTTTTAAATACATATTATGGTTTGTGACATTTTATATAGCATTTGAAATCATACAGACTGGTACACTTTACATCCTCTAAAAAATCTATACTCATTGACTCTGCGAAAGCAGAGACATGAATGCCAACACATGATCATATCTACAGCCATGAAAAGAACTCTCACCTTCAGAGGGGTACTAGAAAATGTTAGAAGTGCATTACATTCTCTCCAAAAAGCCTCCCAATCCTTCAGGAAATCTAAATCTTGCATGTAGTCCAGGCATTCAGTAACTAGTAAAAATAGATCTAGCGCTCAAGTACTGTGAGGAGCAGCTGAGGGAACTGGGGTTGTTTAGCCTGGAGAAACAGAGGCTGAGGGGAGACCTCACTGTTCTCTATAACTCCCTAAAAGGAGACTGAAGCCAGATGGGAGTTGTTGTTACCAGGGAGAAGAGACCAAGTGATAAGATGTGAAGTTCCATGAGGGGAGGTTTAGGTTGAATATCAGAAGAAACTTCTTCACTGAAAGGGTTCTCCAAGACTGGAACAGGTTCCGCAGGGAGTAAATTGAATCCCTAATCCCTGGAGGTGTTGAAAAGAGGCAGAGATGTGGTGCTGAGGGACATGGTTTAGCACCAGCTTTGGCAAAGGTAGAGAATGGTTGGACCGGATGATCTTCGAGGGCTTTTCCAACCAAAACAATTTTATGAGTCCATGATTTTTGCTCCAAAGAATCACATGGGAAAAAAAAAAAAAACCCCAAAAAAAACCCCCGACCTCACAAGCAGCAGTTTGATTATTCAACAAAGGTCTTCTCATACCAGAGAAACAAAAGCATCATTATGGTTATCAGAGGTGGATGCTGGAAATGAGCTAGATTTAGGTAAAACTGCAGCCTCTTTCCACCTCCTGTTACTCAGGTAATATTCCACCTCTATTCCTCTGTGCACGTCTATTTACATATACTCCTTATCTGTGTAGCATGACATGGGTATGTCTGTCTGGAAAGAGCCACCTTTAACAGCAAGCAGCACACCACTGACTGGGATTCAGGCTGCTAGCCTTGCATTGATGGCTGTGTTGTTTTCCTTGGAAGAGCCACACCAGATGGCAGTTAGATTACTCCAGCTATAACACGGTGCCAGTTTTTTCTAAGTGTACAAACAAGTACATCCATTTCTATTTGCCTCGAAGCAAAAGTGTTAAGATATCAGAGAAGTGGTTGTTCCCCTTCCAAAGATCTCTTGTGCAGATTCTCTCCACAAGAGAAAAGAAAAAGCAGCAAAAGCTTTTAACTTACAGAGTCAATAATCTTTGGCTGACCTATTTTTAAAAAGAATAAGTCAAATTGTTCACAAGATATAATAGGGCTTTTTCTACCTTTTGAGACCAGATGAGACATTTATCCTTCTAGCAACAGCCAGCAGTTTTTTTTTTTTTTAATGGGCAACAAGGAAGTAACAACCAAGTCACTGTGCTTTGCTTCCATTGCTCCAGCACCACTTCCTCTCCTGTGTGGTCTATCAGAGAACCAGCAGCTGACTTGGCACAATCAAAATTGAGTGCAAAGACTGCAATAGTTGGACTTCAACTGAATGTCCAAAAATAATCCTTAAGTAAGAAAGGATAGAGAGAAACCCAGAAAGCATTAGAACTGAAGTATACACAATTGATCTTGTCAGAGTTCTTGCTGTATAGGGTATACTTTCTGTGCATGGGGACAGAAGCAAGAATTAAGTAGAAGCACTCATGTAATTCATACGCTCCTTGCTGCTAAAATGGAAGAGAACTCTCCAGGAAGGAAGGGAATTGTATACAGTTGCCAAAGGAAGAGTTTCAAAGAAAAAGACTTCCATTGCCGCAGCAAAGACACTGCTGCAACTCTTCTGCTTGGCTTCCTCTGGAGAAACCAAGCCCATCAATCAATTGCCACAGTAAGATCTCCAGCTCTGGAAGAGCAGCCCTAGCTTCAATAGCCCAGCAGAGAGCTTCCTTCTATCAAGTAATTATCCAACAGCATGATATTGTTGCAGCCCATCAGATCAGGGGCTAATACATCTTCAGTAATTAACAGATTGGTCACTAATCCCTTGCCACCTGCCAACCCAATTTTGCTGGGGAGCCAAATCCCACAGTGCAAACACACAGGTGGCATCAGCAGCACTGTGACACCCTTCTCTTCCACTAAGATGTCCTTCTGCCCCCAGCAGCCTTTTCATTCCTCCAGGACCATTAACCACTCTGCTAAGCAGAGCTGCCAGACAGCAAGGAGGAGGAGAAACACAACTGCCCCCCACTTGGGGAGTAAGGATGGCATGCAGCTGTGAAGAAGCAGTCTGGCAGCAGAGGCACAACAGGCATAGTGCCAACAGGGCAAATACTTTCTGGGCTTAATCACTTGGATATAGCCTAGTGCTGTGTGCATTTGGAAATAGGGTGTTCCATCCTATCAACATTGTCTCCAGCATTATTAGAAAGGTTATCTGCACCTCAAAGAAGAAGAGGTGGCATGCAGCACATTGACACATTCCTCTGATAAGGCTTCATTTTGGCCCTTCACTCAGAGCAGCAGCTTTCTGAACTGCAAACATCTTCACAACCATCCTGATATTGCCTAGAGAAAGAAATAAGGGTGCTGGGGGGGAACAAGAGGGAAATGACTCACTAAGGCTTTGAGTTCCAAAAGAAAAAAAGAATTCCATTCTGAGTTCCTCCTGTTCAGAGGGGAAAAAGCATTTCACTGTGAGTTCTTCCCGTTCAGAGGGGAAAAAGGAATTTCACTGAGTTCTTCCTGTAACAGCTTCCTATAAATACAATCATTTCCTCTAACTGGCTAGAGAATAGTTAAGCTATTCTAACCCTGTCCTCCTGGTTTAAACATGAAAAGTACATTTAAAATATTCCTCCTTCCCATCCAATTTCCTTCCCTTCCCCACTGCATAGTCACACATCAAGTATTTATCTAGCATAATCCCAGCAGCCTGCCATGCTTAATTCACTCCTGAGTTAGAGCACCCACACAAGCTCATTGATGGGCCAGACTATGCATCACCATATTATTTACTCAGGTTCCCCTAAACCCAGCCTCACAAATCACATTGAAAGTTTTCACAGTAGTCTTCTACCTCCATCTCTTTAGAGGGCAGAGAACTACTTATCTTATAGCAAGACTCGTGTTCATGGGACCATTTTGGTTGGATGAGATTGTTAAATTATCAAGTCCAGTTGTTAACTGAGTGCTGCCAGGTCACCACTAGACCATGCCCCTCAGCACTGCATCTCAATGGCTTTTAGATACCTCCAGGAGGGTGACTCTACCACTTCCCTGGGCAGCCTGTTCCAGGGCTTGACAACCCCTTCGGGGAAGAAATAACTAAAACCCTTTCTGGTTAGTGTTCAGCTGAGTATATTCACCAATTTCCAGCCTGAAGTTTCCAACTAGAAACAAAGGTTAAGGACTCTCTCCTAGACAACAAAGAATGGAGACTGCACAGGACAATCAGTGGAGGTGTGTTCACTGTGTCAGCAGAAAGCTTGTTTTTCCATGTAATGTGTACAGAAGTATGGATACACAAATCCCACACCACTCAAAACTCTGCAGTGCTTTGGAAATCTATTTGCCTGGCATGAGAGTGGAGTGATCAAGTGACTGAAAAATGGCTGTGGAAAGCTGGAATGTTCCAGCCTGACTGATTAAAGGCATTTAACAGCTTGCAGATGCTCAGCAGCTGTGCAAGTCAGCTCACTCTTTTGCCCAAACATACCTTGAAGTGCTTAATTTTGCTTAGTCAAGGTTACAGGTCAGTTATTAATTAGCTAATTATAAGCCTTTCATCTGTCAATAGACCCTGTAGGCTCACAGTCCAGGTTTGTTTGTGGTGAATTTCTTTCTACATCTTTATCAGGACATGAAGTAGATAAAACGTTAATCCTTCCAGGCATACAGAGGAGTACAGAAAACAAGAAGGAAGAAGACCAGCTCTTACACAAGCCTTTGTACCTAATGCCTACAGCTTTATTAGTATGAGGGAAGACCAGCAGATAACTTCAGTGCTCGGTGTCAGTCAAAGCAGTGCAATTGCTAGATTAGCCTTAAAGGTCTTAGAAGCACATGCAGGGAAAGAACACCACTCAGTAACAACCTGTTCCTCTTCTGCAGTGAGATCATACCACAGTGCTCACAGACAAGAGATGCTTTCTGTCCAGGAAATAACTGGTTTACAACTGTACTAACACTCAACTCTGTCTCTTCAGAGCTGGTCTAGGAGAAACAAATAATTCTGAGACATGCTGTAATAGAATTACTGTTAAGCAACATCAAGGTAATTATTTACTCTTTTTAGTAGGACTGTCACGAGATTAGAGTATAATAATGTAAGCCTCTGCTGCTTGGTTGCATGCTTTCAAGGTTAACACACTTTGGTTTGGACACCAACTCCAGCACTCAGATGCATGCAAGTCATTTCTGCTGAAGCTAAGAGGAACTACATGTACTTCAAGGTGAAATTTGGAAGGATGTGGCTTTTAAAGCAGATCTTTTTACTTTATAGAAGAGTTTTAACAAGTGTTACCAATAGAGAGATTGACCCTCACTCGACTCAGAATTTAAGAAGTACAACCTTTTGTAAAAGAATGTAAGAGAGCTAATAAACCACAAAGGGTCATTTCTAGGAGATTTTTAACTTGGAATGAGGTTTACATGTGGACATTGAAAGGGAACCACAGATCAAATCTACTTTCTACTTATATAGGTTCAACAGGGTGTAACTCCAAAAATCATAATTCACAAGACTCCTGAACAAGTTCTTTCCCCACCTCAACAGACTGCCATTTATTTAACAGGAAAATATGCAAATGCTTATAAAAATGACTGTTTCCAGAATGATGATTAACGTCTATCAGTGCAGTAGCTGAAGTTAAAAATAGAATGGGGAAACAAAAGCTTCCTACCAAACCACTTTTTCTTTTTTTCTTTTTTTTTTCTTTTTTTTTTTTTTTTTGGGGGGGGTGGTGGTGTTACAAGCTGTATTTCATCAGACAAGACCAAAGCACTCACACCTACTTCTGCCTCTCTTCCTTTTTTGTTACTGAGCAGTTATTACACAAAAAAAGGAAAATGAGTAACAGACACTTTGACACTTAGTAGAATCTGTTTCAGGATCTGAGATGTTGCATAAATAAAGATAAGGACATCTCAGTGACTGGTTTCAGCAGAGTAAAGCTCTGCTGGGCAGTAGGAAGCTCTCCTTTGTCTGGAGAAGAACCAAGCAAGAAAGTGGAAACTGAGGTGTTAAGTAAGAATTCCTTTATCCAAAGGTTCTTGTTTCTAATTTTGCATATCTTTCAATGAAAAACTCCATGCTAATACAAGATGAAGCTGGAGTTGAAGTCATTTCAAGGACATTTAGAATTAAGTATTGTTTTTGTTGAAGGATTAATTATTAAACTGCACAGCATGGGTCCATGGTTCATCTATATAGGAAGACTGCCCACTAAACTAAGACCTGACCTCATTTCCATCTGTTAAAGCAGAATAAGACCAAAAGATGCAGTTCAGCTGGCAGTTCCAGGTGAACTGCCTGAACAATGAAAAGGACATTTACACTCAGTAACAATGGACTTCAGGTCACTGAAGACCAAGCTAAATTCTCATTCTTGTCCTAAGAGGGAAAACCCATCCCTGCAGGCTATGGTTCCATCACTCAGTGGTACAGAATCACAGAATGGTTTGTGTTGGAAGGAACCTTCAGGATCATCTACTTCCAACCTCCCTGCCATGGGCAAGGACACTTTCCACCAGACCAGCTTGCTCAAGGCCCCATCCAATCTGGTTTTCAACCCTGCCAAGATAGGAGGATCCACAACTTCTCTGAGCAACCTGTTCCAGTCCTTCACCACTCTCATGAGGAAATATGTTTTATATACTTTTGTTAAATCCTAAATCTTCCTACTTCCTTCTATGCGCTCTGCTGAGGAATCTTTTCTTTTTCGTCATGCCTCTTATGTGCAAATCACCTGACATGATGAGTCTTGCAGCACACATCCCATCATCTCTCCTTCTAGCCAACATTTAAACAAAGACCACCGAGGTGGCAACAGTTCCAGACATGCACACGGGTGCCATAGGATTCTCCCAGCCTCTTCTCTCCAAGCAGTGCCAGAAGCAAGAATAAGGAACACCACTTAAACCCCAAAGAACTGGTCTGCTACAGCAAGTTGGGACTCGTCACTTAAATGGAACATGGTAACCAGTGGTAAGTCAGGGAGCTGGACATTGACAAACCAGCTGCCAGACAGGAGATGAACTCTAACATAGAATGCTAACAGCCAATGATTCAAATGCAACTACTGTTATATTAGGAGAGAAGTGACCCTGAAAGACAAGTGTGTGAGGAAGCAAAGGTCTGCTTTCCCTGGCTCTGGGCAACCACAGACCCGAAGATCAATTTAGCAACAAAATTCAGCAAGCAGCTATTACTGAACTTAGGCAAAGATTTGTTTATTTCACACCACCTGTCTATCTCAGTTCTTTACAACTGTTTTAGGAGACTGATCCAGAATGTCCACGAAGCTAAGATTTGCCAGAACTGCTTTAGAGAGAGACTTAGCTACAGATCAGTTGTCCCTGAATTCATCTGGTTAAACCAGCTGACCTGTGGCAGGAAGATACAAGAGGAACCCTCCCAGCAAGCATGCAAGCTACTCGTTTGTCTCTGCTCCTTAAAACAGTTTGCAGGAGCTGCAGGCAAAAGTATTGGCAAGGTCTGCAATCTTTTTCTCTGCACTGTAAATCACCTTTAAATATCTTCCTGCCAAAGATATTCAGATATGTGTAATGACTGCAATAACAGCTTGGAAGAGATAAGAACTTGGTCATTACTGGAAATGAGTTGGCATGCCAGTAAAACAAATAGATTATTTCAGTTCAGCTGGCATGCTGGGACAGGGGGAAAACAACACTGAGGTTTGTTTCCAGAGCAAGTCATGTCTCTGCATTCTCCCCTAACTACTGCCTCATTAAAAATCATCCTCTACCTGGAAAAAAGTAGGTTTCTGATTCCTGCCTGTGCTAAATGGAACGTGGACTCTTCAATCCCCTTTCTTTTTAGTATAGTTATTAGTAATTCAACAACGTTTATGGACAAAGAGAAGACTGAGCAAACCTTCAAATGGGTCTTGGAGAGACACAGTGGAGGCAGCATGTTGCTCTCAGAAGGCATGGTGCAGGGAGTTCTGTTCTACGCTCTAGTCCAGCCACCTGTTCTAAGTAAGCACGAAAACCCATTCCTTACAGTTTATAACATAGCCAGTGTAGTGACACTAAAACTTCAGTGCCTTCAGTCCTCTCCTTGACACATTGCAAAAGGCACAACTTGTCTGGACAGTCTAGCATAAGATCAGTAGATGAGATGTTGACTAAGAGGAGAGTTAGCAATGGTCCATAAATAGCACAGGAATAGACAGTGATACACGTACATGGAATAACTGTATAAAAAACCCACACATTCCCACACCAAAAGAGTTTGTCTGTCTTGAATTGCCTTTCTGGTTGCCTTAAACCCCTCTGATTTCCAGACTCCCAGCTCCTTTCCAAGCACTATTTGTTCTACTACAGTACAGGTCAAAAGCGGAAGAGAAGCAATGTTATCTGGAAAATGCCTTCCTGGAACAAGCTTACCTTCAAAAAAAGGCCAGAGGAATGCTTAGGTAGAAACCATCTAGGACCTTACTTTCTCTCCTCCCCCTGAAATCCCCATCAGAAGACTCTGTGTTGTGGAAGAATCATTGTATCAACCAGTACTTTCAAGTCTAAACACAATCAATTTACTCTGGAAGTCCCCTGGTAACTCCTGATTCCTCACCATTGTTTACAGAGCTATCCATCAATTCTGATGAGTCTGAGCCTGTGTAACCTTTCCTGCAAGGTCTGAGAGAAGTAATAAGCCAAGATCTTGATCCTACAGGAAGACAAATAACACTTTTGCAAATGATAAGGTTACTCACATCTGCATTTTAAGATGAGGGGCCAAGCTAGCCACAATTCATTGACACAATAGAATCCTAGAATGGTTTGGGTGGGAGGGGACATTCAAGATCACCTAGTCCCACAGATAGGGACACCTCTTGCTAGAGCAAGGCCTCATCCAACCTGCCTTTGAATACTGCCAGGCTTGGAGCCTCCACAGCTTCTCCGGGCACCCTGTTGCAGTGCCTCACCACCCTCGCAGTAGTGTACAGTAATAAATGTTTGCTACAGGGCAAACTACACAACCACCAATGTTTAGAGTGTCAAAGGCTCTTTTCCTACAGGTAAAAGGACAGATATGGACATGCTTCTTGGTCACCCACATCTATATTTTAGTGTTGTGAAGAGTAAATTAACAGCTCTTACTGCACTTCCGTTTCTGTTGGGTATCCATTACCCAAGTGGATATCATGTTTGAGTTTCTATCCAAGGAGATTGTTTTGCATACACTCAAATAAGAAATTGAAGAAGGAGACTTCTCATGCCTCCTGTTTTGTTTGGTTGTTCGGGTTTTGGCAAGCTAAGTTTTCTAACAACAAAATCAGATCGGAAGTCTGCTTTCAGAAGTGTAGGGAGGCTGTCTGTGTGCAGGACATCACACATTCACAGTCAACTGATTGGCCTCAAACACAAACACAAGAACTCTCCCTCAGCCCTGCCTGAAGCACCCACAGGAATTTATCTTGGTGTATTCATTCTTACTGGTTTGAAAATTTTAAGCTTTTTCCATTACTGGAATTTCTTTATTTCCCTCCAAGCAAAGGAAAAGCAAAGGAAA